>VWYI01021652.1:0-56335 GCA_013399455.1 Anthoscopus minutus
TAATATGACTTCTAGAAATGTTATAATGTAATCAGAACAGATATAGCATGTTAATTTCTCATTCTCTTTCCTTCAAGTATTTCTTTCTGTTATTCAGCCAGCCTTTGAAATTGAAGGCTGTGGAAATGTTTGTTTTAAAGGCATCCTTTAGAGCCAAAAAAACTTGCTGCTGTTTCACTTGGAGATCTGAAGGGAAAAAAAATTTAAAACACACGGATAGAGAGCAGGATGGCTGCTCCCTGGATGGGTGATTGTGGGAGAGCTCAGGGGATGTATTTGCTGGGGAGATCAACCTGGCCGGTGAAGAATGGCAGCCTCTGACACTTAGCAAACAAAAACTTCTAGGACTAATAAAGAATGCAGTCAGATATAACTGTAAGGTTATAAGGCAAGGAAAATTAGTCTGAGGGGTTTGTCTCATACTAAACCCTGCTAGTACCACAAAAAAGCATGATTCAGCCTGAATTGCCCACTAAAGCTGCTTACCTTTTCTTTTTTTTTTAATAATATTTTGTTATCAATCACATAGATAGATTGAAATATTACCAGTCTATGCATTTGCACTGACAGTTCTCCGGTCTGATACTCAGGCAGTAATGTTTAACAACTTGCAAAAAGTGAGAAGTGAAAGAAAAAGGAGAAAGCGAAAATGAGGGTGGGTGTTTAGAAATACAGTATGCTGGTGTACACTTTGTCTCTTTAATATTCAATGGGTACTGTGTTGTTTCTCTTATATGAGAAGGTTCATCCAGGTCTTTCATATGCACAACTTTTTCTCCACTTTACTATTCATATTACTCAACTCTAGGCTCCAAGTTGAACATTCCTAGTTTTCAGATACTGTCCCTGGAGTTATTTCAAACTGTCAGATGGATATAAATAAAAGTAAATAAAATGAAATGGCCAGAAGGTTAAAGAAGGTCATTCTTCCCCTCTGCTATGCCCTTGGGACACCTCACTGGAATTCTGCCTATAGTTCTGGTATCCCCAACATAAGGATATGGAACTGTTGGAGGAGGTTGCATGGAGATTGCATGGAGACCATTTAGCAACTTTCCACTATGCAGAAGGGGTTACAGGGAAGCTGGAGAGGATTTCTTAGTTTAGGAACTGTAGTGACAGAACTAGGAGTAATGGGTACGAATTCAAAGATGGGAAATTTACGTTGGATATTAGGAAGAAATTCATTACTGTGAGAATGGTGAGGCACTGGCACGTTGCTCAGAGAAGCTGAGGATGCCCCATCCCTGGTTGTGTTCAAGACCAGTTTGGATGGGGAATCTGAGCAACCTGGTCTAGCAGGAAGTGTCCCTGCTTATAGCAGAGAGGTTGGGACTAGATGGTCTTTAAGACTCATTACAACCCCTTACCATTCCATAATTCTCTAAAAAAGCCGGTGCCCCCCCTGCCTCCCCATGTTTTCTCTGTGTCGTGTATGCCAGTACCTGTGGAGATAGAACTGGTTGAGCATCACCTTAAGACCATGGGATGATAGCAAGCCTGTTCATATAAGGTTATGCTTCCAGAATGTGCTTAATTCTCTTCCCTGATTCATTGTCATTTGCCACATTACTTTAAATATTTGTAATCTCAGTCTGTGATTGGAACCCTGCCTTCAGACCTACTCTCAGATCTTCCATACATATAGTGTTGTATCCACCCTTTTCATGCCTTTTGTGGTAGACCCTATACTGTGTGTTTGCCTTTTATTGTTTGTTATTTTACCATTAAAGCAATTTTACTTTTTGGGTCACCCAATCATGCGCATCACATTATTTATCCACACCACTCCCAGCTGGCCCGGGTCCAGGATCACGAAGCCAAAGCATGACAAGTATCACAAAAATGATTGTGATGTAATTCTTAAAAAAGAATTATCACTTTCTTCCCTGTCTCCTGAAAGGAAGTTTTCTGCATGTCATCCATACTTGTGTACTATGCAGGGTTGCAAATATGTTGGAATAAATCTCTCTAGATTACATATTTTTAGTGACTAGAGAGATTCTGTCAGCATAAGTTCAGAAGGTTCAGTAAGGTCTCATATTTTCAGGTGTCCTAAATCTTTTCTGTTTTAAGGTACATGTACATGTAATGCCAGTGCAAATAGTCAGAGGGCCAAAAGGAAAACGTGCCAGTGTTTACTTTTCTTGCTACTGGCTTTTAAATACTAACAGGCAATATATAGAACAGAAAATTAAAATAAGAGACAGGAATGTGGCTAAATGGCTAATTTGGAATAAGGATGCCAGAACTTGGTGCCAGTTTCACTTAGGTGAGACAAGTCCTGCCTTCAAGCTGCTATGGGTATGCATTATTTTGTGCCTGCATTTCAGTTCCCATCTTGTAAAAGCATTATTTTTGCCTCGGGGGCTTGATGAAATAGGCATGTTGAATTGTGAAGTACCAAATATTGGATGAAGGGAACATAATGGGAGGTGAGGAAGCTGCTTTTAAACTGTCCAAGGCTACTTTGGCAACTTTATCACATAAAAAATGAATCAAAAGTTATGGAAGCATAGGATGTAAAGCAAAACCACTGAAAACCAAAAAATATACATGAGAGAAAAGTGAATGTAAAAATCATTTCCAAGATGCTATTAGTGAATGAGCATAAAAGGAAATGTCTTTCAGATGAGCACAGAAAAGTACAAGTAGCAGAGTCAGCTACTCCAAGTCTGCAAAAGCAATTTGATATCCAAGAATCCAGACGAAACTCTGTGCTTCTTGGAGTCAGAGTTGGCTATAGATGGTCTGTGTAAATAGGATTTCTGTCCCCATTTTCCAAGTCTGTTATATGTTACTGAAGATCTAGATTCTTTTTTTAAAAAGGTCATTTCATAACGAACATTTGCTAAATTCTAGATTAATTAGATCATAACTTTATAAAGTAAGCTGGCAAATGTGCCCCAGGCCAGGAGAGCAACGTAATTATTCCATACTTGAGGACCTTACCTATGTGGCTGTTTTGGCTTTGATCCTGCGAGCTCTTTACGTCATACCTAATCTGAAGCAGATGGGCTTTTTTGTTGAAGTCATTGCTTGCTGATCTTAAGATTTCCACTGAACCAAGCTAGCATCAGATGAAACATTTGACATGAAGTCAAGAGTAATAAATTGAACCATGCAAATGGAAAGGTTTTTTCTGGTCAGGTTTAAATCTCAGAAGATTTTGGCCTGGAAGGTCAATGTTCCTGGAGTGAGGACGGACATTTTCTTCTAGAACAGGTTGCGTGGAGCCCTGTCCAACCTGACTGTGAATGTTTCCAGAGATGGGACATTTACCAACTATCTGGACAAATTTTTTCAATGAACTGGACACAGTGCTGTAGGTGGAGTCCCAGGACCCCTCATCTCCCCTAACCAGTGAAGTTCCTTTTGTTTAACATTTACTGGAGAGAAGAAAAAAATCTCAAAATGTTTCTTTAGTTTTTGACTTACTAATTCTCACTTCTTTTTTTTCCCCTGGCAAATATTCATCTGAAGACACTTGGAAAATTGTTGTAGAAGGAAGACTATTTGGTCATAGTACCTGTGAGGTGGGATGCACTGCGGTTATGTGTTACAGCATACACATTCATTTGTGGGAGCAGTACACCAAAGATAAACAGCAGACCCTAATAACTTCGGGACTGATCCATGAATCAAATGAATAAGTCTGAATTAGAGATCCAGCACCCACACTGTTCCTCTAGAAAGATAATGCTGATATTTGTCTGATACAGCAGGTTGCTTTTCTGACTACTACACTCAATTGCAGAAATGAAGGGATGACCTATCTATATCTAAAGGCTAATTAAATAGATGTAGATCTAATAAAGGCCAGATCTTCCCTCCTTGTTAATTGGGAAACCCACCGAAGGTCATTTGAATTTGAAGTCTGTAGGACTGAGCACCTAAGGTGCAGATCTCTGAGCAGATTTTGGTTGTGGTTTTAAACCTCAGCTTCATTTGATGTCTGCTCTTTGTATGTGATTGTTTACAGACTTTAATAGCTGAGTATGATTTAATATAAAGTAGGAAGTAGTAGGAAGGGATCAGTGGTGACCTAGGAGACTTAACCAACCAACAGGCATGTGAAGATCATGAAGTTATATAGTGACTTTTTATATTATAAAAATTATATATGCACAAACAGATTAAGTCATCACAAAATTACCACTAGGAAAGCAAGTATACTTATGGCAGGAGTAAAGTAAATATATGAATATTAGAAGTTATTACAAAATTCTAATTCTGAAGTAAGTATTTACTTAGGAACATTTTGTTGTATACACCTATAAATATGTGACTTATGACCAAACTGCTTCCAGGAGTGGAACTAACCAATAACGGAGAAATCTTATTTCAATATGATCTGCACTCCTGTAGCTGGAGTTTGTCAGATGTTCCCAGCCAGGATCTCGGAAAGGTGTGGTGCTCCTTTTAGATATGCACTTTTTATACCTTTTGGCACAGATACGTGTGTGTGTAGGACATCAGTTCATGAGATAGCTGCTGCTAGTTGTGCTTTTTGTTGTCACAGTTTTTGTCTTGCTTCCATCAAATTTTAATTTTTTCTTGCCAACTACTCCCCATCAAGAAAGCTTTAGGGTGAGCTTGCTGTGGATATCCTTCACCATCAGTGTGTTTACCAGCTTGTATTTGTAGGAACCCCATCACTAGGCAGAGATCATAACAAGACAAACAAGGAGACATGCTTGCAGAATGTTCTGCATGCTTGCAGAAACCACTCAAGCTTTCTTAGACTTCAAGGTCCAAGAAGATGATGTAAATTCTCGAAAAAGATACCCCTGACCCTTCCTTCAACTTATTTTTTGCAAGAAAATCTTCATGAAGTAAATAACCACCTAAGCTGTTATCTCTCTCAACCTTGGCTCCCTCCTCATCTGTCCAATGGGATTAAAACCAAGCCAAGTAATTTGACTTCAATGTTATAAACATCATGCTGTGTTCATTTTCAGAGGTAGGATGTTTACTGTTCTTTGTTTTAAAAGTTTATGGCTCAGTAAAAAACCTTGAGAACATAAAACTGATTATTCTTTAATATACAAAGGAACTCGCGATTTGGGACCTCTGGAGATAGCATCTTGTGTCTAAAATTTATGGTATTTAATGTTTTTGTAGTTAATGCATTGCAACCATTCCCTACTATCCATTTAACAGAGGCAGCAATACATTTTATTGTCTTAGCCACACTTATGGCAGGGTAGTGTAGCAAAATTAGCAATCTGATAGCAGAGAATTGGTGTGGGATTAGCGGTCTATAGACAAGATAACCAGAATATTCATGCAAAACTTGATATGCTGAGAGGTCTAAGCCAAGTCCATTCTCTTCTGGGTAACTAGTAAGTTGGGTTGTTTTGTGAATAAATTATTTTCCCAAATTAATTTGGTTTTTATTTGGCAGAAATTAGTATACAAATGGGTCCTTTTATTTCAGATTATAATGGAAAAGTCTATACTTTGTCTTCAAGTACAGTCACAGGTCATTGACATTCAAGATCTTCAAATCATAGCAGTATTACCTTTTTTATCCTTTTTTTAGGCTTTAGACTGTCTCTGGCCAAAGCCTAAAAATAGCAGTTAAAGAGCAGCAAGTGCGGAAATTCAGGCTGAGAATCAGAATATTCCTTATGTTCTCTCCTTGTTTTTAATGGTTGTAGTTTGCTAATGTTTAGTGCTGCTAAGAAAGCAGCAGCACGTACTTGCTGTCACTGTCTCCAGACAGGGAACACCTGTGAAAAGCCTTTGTTTCGTACTGGTAATATATGAGCAGGGCTTACAGTTGGAAAATGCTGCTTCACCTGTAGGACCCATGAGCAGGATGATGCTCTTCAAGTACTTCATTTTCAAATAAGACAGAATAAATGGTCACAAGCTTTTGGTTAAATTTCCAATTAAAATTTTAAGGGCAAGTGATGATAGGTGTTTTGTGGTTTGTCAGTGCTTTCTCCCATAATGCTGGGAAGCTCTCAAGTAAACTGTGAAGTCAGTAAATGATGTTTGAACTCTGAGAAAGGTGCTTGTGTTTGTTTGTTTGTTTGGGTTTTTCTTGGAGTTTTTGTGTTTTGTTTTGTTTGTTTTTGTTTTGTTTTGTTTTGTTGCCAGTGGTGAATCTGTAGAGCTGAGAGCAAAGGCCAGGAGGAAACAGCTTTGCAGTTTCAAAGAAAGGTGGGAAGAGAATCTGCATCATAGGAGCACTCATGGAAACTTGTAGCTGAGGCAGTAATTTGAAGTAGAAAAATACGTTAACTTAAACACTATATGGGGCCAAAACAGCAGTCCAAGGGCACAACAGAGCATATCCATGATGAGCATTCAAAGCAAATATCTTGTGACACTGGAAGATTTCCTTTGCTGATTCTCTTTATTACTATAATCCCAGCAAATGTTAATGAATATCCTGAAAAGATAAGAAGACTCCCAAGAAGTATACCTGTACTAAAGTTATTAACTAGTCCTTTAATGTATTCTGTTCTTTTTTGGCCAACAAATAGAGTGATATATTTAAATGTCTTGAGATTCAATAAATCTGTTCAGTATTTGAAGCCTATGATTAAGTAAACCTTAGTAATTTGATATTCAATGTGTTGCAGGCTTTTTTCTGAAACAATCAAACTCTTCTAGTTTTTCCGGGGAATTATATTGCTAGCAAAATCATTAGTGTTTGCACATCAGTTTTGTGCCAAGTTATGAGTATCTCTAAATGCAAAGGGGTAAGTTTCTAAACTACATAATTACAGAACAAGTGTATTAAGATTTTTTTTAAATGCAAAGTACTTGGGGAGTTTACCCCTGAGTATTAAAATTAATCATTAATCACAAAAGCAATTTGTTGGGCATTTGAAAATCATTACCAGTTTAAGGCATAGTTTCTATTTCAAAGCTTTCAGTGGGCAAAAAAGCTGCAGCTGTCACTAGAGAATACTTAATCTACACAGCAATTTAAACACTGTGTTTTCAACAGACATATGTGGTTTAATTTTCACAGTTTTTTGTAATCTACTTTAATATATATTATTACTTTAATATATATCATTCATTAACAGCAGGGAAAAATAACCTCCAATAAAACAAGTAAGTTTGATATGTTGAACCTGGCACGTTCAAAGCCTGTAGAGCTCTTCATGGGACAAATTGGTGGGAAGTGTCCTGCCCTCCAGAAGTTCAACAGCAGCTTCAAGCCGAGTTTATGTACACTTTCATAGAGGCTTTGTGGTGAAAAATAAGTGACATTAGGGGTAGGGCAAAGGAAACAGCAATTTTCAGGAAATTGTTCCTCTCTTATATGACAATTATAGTATGAGTTTGGTCCAGTGTAATTTACAAGAGCATTTCAATTTGGCATTTAATAACCCTGCCCTTAGTAAACAGGCAGCTCTGAAATCTGCCATTCTGGCACAGATGTGTAAGTCATACTTATACTTACCAAAGACATCTTGCCTTTGGAAAATCCTTCACTAAGTTCCTTTAAGAATTAGCATTGCTACAGAGGCATGTAGCTGCAGAAACCCAGATAGTGAAGGAATATTTGAATATCTGTACATTTAGACTTTAAAAAATGCCTATATATGGAGATATTTTTTACTAAACTATATAGGTTTTATTATTTGTGTACAAGAATTATTTGCACTTGTTCTATAAAAATAGGAATGTATTTCAAAACTAAATAAAAGCAATTAGTCATGTATAACACTGTAAAAGTTTGCAAATAAACCAGTGGGAGATTCCAATTCAGAAATACAATTTAATAGGAAAATTAAAATAAAGGCTGAAAACACTGGCTTAAACTGACAGTCAGGATACAACCTGACATCCTGTTGGTCAGGGTGATGGTAGCAGTCCTATTAGATGGTGGCTGCAGTCCTCTTGGGGCCATAGATGTAGTTCTATTGAAGCAGTTATCTTACAGAGGAGTCTGGTCTTTTTCTGAAGGTCCAGTGGTGATTATGTAGCTGTTGTCCCCTGAGAATTCAGTGGAGAAGGCCACTTGTGGTATATCAAAACTCAGATAATATCCAGGTAGGAATGCTTGTTTCCTCCCTCTGGGCAGAGCATCTCACAATGGGATGATGTAATGTTATCAGCCCTGCAGTGAGACTCAGTGGCCCATTAACAGAAGATATCCCTCTGGAGGGAATGCAGAATGGCTCACTGAAGAGATAAAGAACACTGCCTACCTGGTTCTATCACCGTATGAACATGGTCATAAAATACATACTTTTGGTTACATCTTACATTGTAACCTTAGACAACACATACCTGTTTTCTCTTGTCTATAGCAAATCCCCTCCTACCTAGGAGAGCTTTTCTTTCCCTTGTTGTGAGGCAATATAAAAAGCATTTTATGTTTAAAGAAATATACATATTCTGTACTCAGTTCCTAATGGAATTTCTGGGAAGGTAATTTACTATTTCACACATTATATTTTTACATTGGATCACACATATATCACATTTATATTCTAGGTGATATCTTCTATGTGAAGGCAGAAAAGCATAAGTGTGAGCTGGGGGCTGGAGCAAAAATATAGCTTTAGCCTTACGGAAAAATGTCTTGGTTTCTTCTTAATTAGGGCCCACTAAGCTGGAGTCTGGGATAGTCAGTAAAAACTGACTGACTCCCAAATGACATGTATGGATGCATCTTAATTTCTGAAGATCTTGTGCAAATCAGGAAATCTGGTAAGTAAAAGATCAGGCAGAGTATGTGTTCTTCTTGTAAAAGTATAGTTATTGTGATTCAAATACTCCATACATTTGCCTTAACAGATTTTGACTGAGTTTACTTTTAAGTGGATGTGAAATTTAATAGGCAAAAGCTGTTTACTGTGCAAGGCCACGCTCAGATTGTAATGAAATAGTCACAGATATAATATTCCTTCCATTTTATGGTAATTCTCACCTTAGAAAAATTTCTGTACTAGTATATTGATACAACCTGTAGTTATCTGCTGCAAGAAAACAGCTGGAGGTACCCCATGGAAATAGCTGACTAAGTTCCAGTTATCCCATCAGAGCTGGGGTGAAAGAAAGACGGTTCAGGACACATGACATAGGAGTGGACTGGACTTTTTGGACTCTGAGTCACAAATACTATTGTAGAGGTGCAGTGTGGGAGACAGTGGCTCAGATAGTGATTCTCCTACTCTCCCTTAGAGACAAGATAGCTTTTAGAAGCAACCTGTCTAAACATGTTTCTCAAGTTCCTGTTAATTCTGTGTTTGTCACCTTTTGACCCGCCTTGACCTGATAGGGATAAAAGGTGGGTCCACTGGGTCCTCCTCGGTTTTATGTTAGGAATTTCTAGGACAGACTGATACTAAGCCCTCCATGAGAAACTGGACGTATTGCTCCCTTTCTTTTCTTCTGCCTCGCTCTAAGAGGGGTTCTGTAAACAGCCTTGCTCAAGATTAGAGCTAATTACCTCTAAGTAGCTGAGGAGGTTTCGGGGTCCCAGCCCTGAAGCCTCGGAAGCTGCCACAGCGCAGATGCTCTCCTGTCTCTGCACTGATCCCATGTTGTCTGACTGAGCTGCTTATCTTCTACATCCTGTCAGAGAGCTGATCAAAACTTTTCAAATTGCGTGACTCCAGTGAAGTCTGTTCTTTGCCTACTGAGCTGCAGAACAGCATAAGCCCTCCTCTGGTTGAAAACTGTAGGAAAAATAATTGGAAACTAATGTGTCTCCATGAAATAAAGGCTCAAATTTAGGGGAAAAAACCCCAAAAACAACCTCCCAAAAATTAGTTTCTTCCTTATGTTGTCAGCTTACACAACATTTATAGGTGAAAGATAGATTTCATTGACATTGCTGCAATTGTTTTGTTTTCCACTCTAACTTCTACTCAGATGGGAAAAGCTCAGAGCTGTTTCAAATGGTGTCTATAGGATTTGTACATCAGAAGCTTTTATGGAAATAATGAAGATATTATACAATGTTATGGACAGAATATAGATGATCCTAAAAAGTTGGTACTACCTTGCTCTACTAGAAGTCCTTTTATTTCCTCTTCTATTTTTTTTTTTTGTGAAAATTCCACAAGATAAGAGTATTATTTGCTTGGAAACATTATTAAAAGTGTATAATGCTTAAACATCTATCTCTGAATACATATCTGACTGAAGTAAACATGAAAATGTCTATTTATATCACTATACATAAGGCTGTGGTCTTTGTAGAAAAGCCTGTGATTGGACAATCTGTGCCTGAGTTCCACAGTGTGTTTTTAAAATATGTCTCTACAATATACTGCATGGTATAATGACAGCAAAGGGCAGAGTTGACTGTGCATCCATAGCAACAGATACTCCAGTAACTTGTAAGATGCAGTAACACCCAGCTCCTTATCAGATAAATTACTGTCAAGTCAGAAGTGCCTTCATCCACCCTCACTGCTCTGTGAGAAGAAGATAAAATATTCAGCTGAAAAATGTTGATAAATACCAATGTGCCACAAGGCAAAATGGAGCTATCAGGACTCAGAGGACGTCAAGCCCTGGAAATATGAGTAATCACAGGAGACAGGATCTCCAAAACTGTTCAGCATTTATAGTTTTCCAGAACCTGCTAATTTCCAAAGCTTAAATTATCAATGTGAAGGAAAAGTCAATAGATGCTGACAGGTAAAAAATGTGGTTGGTGAAGAAAAACACCCCAGGAAGCAGGAGCATAAAGCTCTTGCTTTGCAATTTGAACAGAACTCAACAAAACTTGTTTCAAACAATTATAGTTTTGTGTTTGGGTTGGTGATAAATGGAGGAAATCTTTGGTTTAGTGTGACTTTGTTTAAAAACATCCATAAAGAAAGTCAGTAGATAGTTGGCTAAGGGCCACGGCACAAGCCAAATTATGAAATTGGGATTAACCAGAGTAAGAAGGAATCCACAAGACTCAAGGTTCAAACATCCAAGGGGAATTTTACTGTGGCATCTAATTTTGGCAATTATACTGTGATTGTGCCTAGACCTTGTAATACTCCAATGCACATTTATCTGCGTTGGCGTAACTTATCTACTGATATCTCATTAGAGCTGACAAATGCTGTGTCAGTGATATCTTCTTTGTAAACGTTATGAAGCCTCGTGCTCTATTCTTGCTATTTAAATATATATTTGTGTCAAAGGTATGTCAAGTTTGTGTGTCACTACACCTTCTTGCTGTCATTGAGTTATTCTTCTGGAGTGACCAGCAGTTTTTATTCAGTCTGCATAGCCAAAGTTCTTCCCACAAAAGTTAGGATGTGACTGTAAAGCAGAATGCCTGGATCTTGAGGTAACCTCATTTTCTTTTGCTGACATGAGAAAGAGAGTACTAGTTTGAATGAAAACCAGTGGGAGATCTCAATTCAGAAATACAATTTAACAGGAAAATTAAAATAAATGCAATAATACAGACAGCATCAGGATGCCACCTGACATAATGTTGATCAGGATGGTGATAGCAGTCCTATTAAATGGTGGCTATAATCCTCTTGAAGTGATAGATGTAGTTCTGTTGAAGCAGTTATCTTACAGAGGAGTCTGGTCTTTTTCTGAAGGTCCAGTGGTGATTATGTAGCTGTTGTCCCCTGAGAATTCAGTGGAGAAGGCCACTTGTGGTATATCAAAACTCAGATAATATCCAGGTAGGAATGCTTGTTTCCTCCCTCTGGGCAGAGCATCTCACAATGGGATGATGTAATGTTACCAGTCCTGCAGTGAGACTGAATGGCCCATTAACAGAAGACATCCCTCTGGAGGGAATGCAGAATGGCTCACTGAAGAGATAAAGAACACTGCCTACCTGGTTTTAACAGCTGGTGATAGAATACATACTTTTGGTTACAATTTATATTGTAACCCAAGAGAGAGAGCAATGCTACTGCATCACTCTAGCAATACACGAATTAAACATCTTTCAAGAAAAACAAATTTGACTCCATGTAGAAGTGTGGAAAAACTGCAGCACATCTTCAGTAGGACTAATGTAAAGTGATCTCAGAACAAATCAGCTTTCTTCAGATAAAGAAACAAAACAGTAATCTCTTTTCAGCAGTTCTGACAGCTGGTGGAAACCTTTATTGCTGCTCATATCTACTCTATTTGACAAGCTTTATTTTAGCATAAGGATTCTTCCGAGAAAAAATTTCAAAAGCAATATAGACATGATAGCATGTGAATAAGAATGGATTGTGTGACTCCATGGGTAGCAGAAAATATCTCAGAGCAATTTCCTTGCACAAAAATTTAGTACTGATTTAGTATGATTTGGAAAAGTCTCTTTTATTGGTAGATTAAATGAATCAAAGGTGCACACTAAATGTAATATTTCCTTTTCAATTATTAAAATAATATATTGCAGAAAATTTAATTTGAAGAGGAAAGGAAATTTCAATATGTGAAAAACTGAATTCTAGAGCTTTTGGAAGAAAGCTGAAGTTCAAAAAGCATGCTATCCAAAATTCTTATAATTAAGTTACCGAAGCAAGTGTAGGGAGTTTAATAAGACTCTTCTCTGTGCATGATCACGTTACTTTAGGCTTTGTTCAACAATATCAAACAGTTTTATTGACTTTAGGTTGTAATATCTTTAAAGCTTTATACATCATAGTAAAACTAGCCTCACTTTTCCACATGAGGTTTAGAGAAAAGTAAGAATATCTTAATCAGCTAAAATGAGAAAAAATATGATGCGGTATTTAAATAAGACAAGGGGAGAAAGAGGCAGTGGCACAATTTTAGTATTTCAGGAAAGTTCTAAGACTGCACACTTTTATTTTCTAACTGATTCCGAAGAGCAATGTCTTGGAACAATGTTGGGGTCTTCCCAGTGGCTGGTATGGGGCTGTGTTTTGGATTTGTGCTGAACACAGGGTTGATAACACAGAGATGTTTTTGTTATTGCTGAGCAGGGCTTACACACAGCCAAGGCCACTTCCGCTCTTCATACCTGCCTTGTTGGTGAGGAAGCTGGGATTGCTTGAGAGGTAGATGGGGACATTGCCTGGATAAGTGATCCTAAGGGTCCAAAGGGGTATTCCAGACTGTGTGGCATCATGCTCAGTATATAAAGTGAAGGGATAAAGGAGGGAGGAGAGGACATTTAGGCTGATGGTGGTATCTTCCCCAGTCACTGTTACCTGTGATAAGGCTCTGCTGTCCTGGAGATGGCTGAACACCTGTCTGGCCATGGGAAGCAGTGAATTAATTCCTTGTTTTGCTTTGTTTTGTTTGTGTGTGTGGCTTTTGCTTTCCCTGATAAACTTTCTTTATCTCAGTCCACAAGTCCTCTCCCTTTTACCCTTCCAATCCTCTCCCCAAAATCCGAACGCCTCATGTTCCTTGCATTCCATCAGAACATGTTCCATGCTCTTTCCTACCTTGAAGAGTGCAGAAAACATACAGATAATGAGGAAACCTGAGAGCTGAATTTTAAACCTAGATAGTAGAAAATAATTATATTCTCACTGTATTCTGTCTGTCTTTGATTTACAGCCAAATATTCTCCATATGCTGCTCTGGTGATTCAGATTTAAGTGAATAAACAGATCCAGATATGGAATCTTGGAGGGATATGAACCAGTTTATAAATCAGAACAATTGCAGAGCTGGTGGATTTTGTTATTTTTGAGCTATACAGTTGTGGCAGAGGACTGGACTTACTAGTTGGAAAAGGCTTGTTAAAAATTGTGCACTGATGTATGTTGAGATACTAAGGCATCAGATCTTTATAACCAAAAAAGGAAAGATTAGAGTGTATACAACTATGATATTTGAAATTCTATTCTGTCTCTAATGACAAAAATAACATATTTCAAGATGTAATTGAAAGCCAGTGTATACAAAGAAAGTAGGAAACTTCATTTGTTTGCAAAGTAAAAAGTTTAGTCTCTGCTTTATATCTTCTGAAAAATTAAATTTATTAATGGCATGGCTTCAAAATGTGTCATCATACTGGGATGAACTTTCTTGTACAACCCACATTCATAGTCAAAATGTACTACTTTATTTCTGGTGCCTCTTTCTATCCTTAATGGAACTGTTTATCTAGCTGCTGTTTTTTTCAGAAGCTAAGAGATACTGCAGAGGAGTGCTCTATCAAATGCTACCTCCAGGAAAAACTGAGAAATTCTAATTAGCCTCAGAATGCAACTACAACTGTGATAAACTTCTGACATTTATAGATGTAAAAGCAGGTTGAAAGATTTGGCGTTTTGCTTTTCACTTTTATGTTTCTAACAGTAAAGTTGGATTTTACTTTTAGTGAAAATGTTGGTAGAAGTTCTGTATAGCTCACAAATTAAAATTCTGTCTTAAAAATTGTTCAGAATAGTTTTCAAAAACTGGACAACTGGCTTTTCTTGGGTGTTGTGCAAACACCAGACAAAACATAAAGCATCAAACTTTCCGGAAATGTTATTTCCTTTCTTATAGAAAATGTGATCTGAAAAGAATGGAAGATTATTTAAAAGGTCTAATAGTGTTCATTTCAAGGTTAGTAGATTTTAGATTGGTTTTCAGATATTCAGGGGCTAGCATTTCAACTGCAGATGTAGTAATCTCTAAGATTTTCAGAAATTACTATATGAAAAATCCTCCATCTAGAATTAAGGTAAGAGTAAAGGTATTTAAAAATTAATATTTTCATTAATTGAAAAAATGGAAGAAACTGGGATGGTATTGAACAAATGTCAGAAAATAAATGCTAGAAGATAAATATTTATTTTTACTATTTGTTTCCCTGCTTTGTGTGCCTTCTGTACATTTCATAATTTGATCTCACCACACAGTGGTGAGAAAGAGATGTGGGGAATGTCTTGCAAATCCATGCTTGTTTTGAGTATCAGGGTGATGCTATACCCATGGCAAAGAATAAGAATTATTTTGCTGAAAAGCAGAGAAAATTAGTTTATAGTTCCTATAAAGGTTAGTTTTAAAACATATAGTAGAAATTACTTGGCAGTTGCTGTAAGATATTGACTGCTGTGGGAGGTGTTCAGCCTCTAGATAAAACTGCAAGTTAGAACTCAATATTTCCCCAAGAGCTGCTATGTGGCACACTTTCAGGAGTGTCCAATTAAACTTTCAGGAGAAGAAAACTTTCAGTTCAAAGACTCAATTCTGAATCAATACACACAGAAAGAGGAAGAATTGAGAGAACACACAGGCATTTGGAACAGCAAAAATCTGGTCTCAGACTCAGAACTGGGATAGAGACAAGGTAGAACAGTTGAAATTTATTATATTATTTGCAAGATTAAAAAATTTAAAACTCCATTCAGCATGATACAGTAATTTTTAAGCCTGAACCCATACACAGAACGCGCTGAACTAGTTTTTCCAAAGCAGAAATGTATATGTACAAATGTATTTCATGCACAAGAAAGAAGACTTAATTATTTGTAATTCAGTTCTCTAACATTTGAGTTGTCTTATTGACTCACTTAAACAAGCAGGTGAGATTTAGACTGAAGTCTTCCACTGTCCCCAAAGTTATTGCTTACTATACATAGGTGCCCTAAGCAGATCACAGAATCACAGAATGGTTTGAGTTGGAAGGGACCTTATAGATCATCTCACTCCAACTCTCTGCCATGGGCAGGGGCATCTTTCATCAGATCAGGTTGCTCAAAGCCTCATCCAACCTGGACTTGAACATTTCCAGACATGGGACAGAAATGTCCACACTGTTTATGTTCCCACTGCATATGCAACAATGGGGTGGTGAGGTGACCAAGGCTGATTTCAGAACTTAGTTTGTTTCATAACTTCCTGATGGGGAAAAAGAAGCTGTAAAGCTCTGCTGGTACATGCCATGATATGATGATACATGCTATTTGTATCTTCCTCTGACGGAAATTTCCTTTGGCTGACTGACTGCAGTTTGTACAATGGAAGTGTCCACCTGAATCTGCACAGTCCGGTCCTGCTCAGTGTGGTTCCACTGCTGCAGGCAGCAGTTTCATTATCAACTAGAGAACATTATTAGGAGAGACCTCTCACCTCAGACCTTGTTTCTTGCAATGATGGGCTTAGAAGTAAGTGTGTGAGAGTTGTAACAGACAGTTAGTGGAGACCTGAACTTCTTGCCACTCAGAGACAGGGTGTAAAGCTACCAAGCTAACTGTCAAAATGAGTTTTTTGATGGCTCCTAATAGCACAGTTCAATTAGGATATTGAAGTTTCTTGGGAGCCAAAAAACTTTTAAAAGCAAATACCATATATGTATTTGGTGGTGTAGAAAAAGAGAACAGTGAAGGATATTAGTCTTTTCCCCTCTCATTTCAAAATGAAAACTGCAGTTAAGATGTTGCTTGGGATTTATGCCTATTCGCACAAATACATTCATATTTAGGTCATTAATTTCCCTGAAGTGTATTTGAGGCAAAGTGAACACTGAAATCTAATCCACTCTTTTGCATAAATGTCTGTCTTTGTCTTCTTGAGTTCCTCTTTTTCTTAATCTTAAATTCATAAAAGATCCAAAGAAAGCATCAAGATATTTTTACTCTAATAGCAGCTTTAAACATGAGTACTGCACTGGTCTCTATGAAGCTGCATAATATGACCATTTTTTATTGTTGATCAGATTTTAGTGCACTCCATTTTTCTGTAGTCCTTCTTCAGGTTAAACATCTTTTCTACAAAACATGATTACTTATATGTTTTTAAGTGTATGAAAAAAATAAATTGTTCATGATCTTACTCAAAAATAAATATTTATTCTTGGCAAGGTACCAAGCTGTTGTGTGACTTGGGAGAAACAATTCTGCCTCTATATTTCCTAACAGCTATGAAACAATTTTACTTCAAAAGTTACAGGATTTGAATTTCAAAATAACTTACAGGCTGGAAGCAGGGCTTTAATGTTTTTAAAACTTTGTCAGGCAACTCAGAAAGAAGCTGAAAATTATTCTAAGTATCAGGAGAATAGTAATTTTCATGTGTGCAGGGCTCTGATGTTCTTTTAGAAAAGTTGGAATGCCTTAGTCCTGGAACTAAATGAAGAAAAATAATAACCCCAAAATTCCTGAGTGACCTGTAAACAACAAAGGCATGGACTCAGACTGGCAGGGAATCTGAATCCTTTATTCAAAGAAACAAACTGGTTTTATACACTTCTTCGACACAGTATTTCCTTATATGGTAATTCTCACTAAGAGACCTATCACACATTGCCAGGTCAGCAACACACTTTCCTAGTGTCCTTCTGTGGGGTGATCATGTGCTGTTCAGGTGCTTGGTAGCTTCCAGCAGCCTCCTCTCCACAGGGGTCTGCTGTGTGACACCTCCTCCCCCCAAACTCAGACAGAGACAAGCTTCTTTGTGCTGTCATGGCATTCTGCAGGCGACTCCCACAGGCTGTAACTCAATTCTATCCTGTCTCTCTGCACAGACACCCACACGTCTGGCACCACTTTTGGCAGCAGAGCCAAACTATGTATGTTGGGAGTGTAAAAGGATCCTTTCAGAGACTACAGGCAAGTTTTCCATACTTTAGCTGTTACTGCAGCCCAGATGACAAGCCACTGGGACAAATCCATCCATTGCTTTGAAACCAGCTCCTGAGTAGAAGAATCAGCTCTGCCTACTCTATAGAGTTGGCTTTAGAAGTTACAGCAAATGACTGCTTTTATTTAGTCTTGTGGGTAGCCTCCTCTTCCCTAGTAAGTGTGGCTTTTTACAGGGCTCTGGCATGTGCTATAAGGTCCAGGAGGAGGACAGCATGCTTAGGACTGAACATTATGCAAGTTGGGAATATATGGTGGTAAGGAACTGGCACAGGTTGCCCAGAGAAGCTGTGGATGCTCCTTCCTGGGCAATGTGGATGCTCCTTCCAGGCTAGACGAGCTTTGAGCATCCTGGTCTAGTGGAAGATGTCCCTGACCATACCAGGGACATTGGAAAGAAAATAATTTAATGACTCTTGCAACCCAAACTACTATGATTCTACAAATGCATCAAGAGATACAGTAAGGGATTGAGGAACCTGGTCTTGCTGTGGTATTTATCTATGCTCTTTGGAAAACTGACAAAAGATATTAAGGGCAGACAAGATAATTTTGCCAGTTAAAAAGTATGAGTCAATGGAGCTGTAAACATTAGCCAGGTGCTAGCCCAAGGTAGAATAATGAAATAGCTGCTCTGTGAGTCTGTTAAATAAGAATCAGATAATATAAATATAATTAGGCTTGTCACTATGGAGCCTCTTAGACAGATTTTGTTTTCAGCAGAGTTCAAGATCTGGTTAATAAAGACACCTGTGTCACTATTAGATAGTTTGATTTCTCCGAGGCATTTAATTTAGTATCACATAGAATTTCAATTTTAAAATCCTGCATTATGTACCACTAACAAGCTACACAGCATATGAATTAGAGCTGGCTCACTGACAGGTATGAGCCTCTGTGTCTCAATTGGAGAGGGCTGCAGAACACTGGCACAGAGTGCAAAACACATCACAGCTTTGTGATTGAAAACGAAATCTAAACTGAGGGAAGGCAAAGTAGCCATCTGTGCTGTGTTAGGGGTGGCACTGGCCTAAGCCCTACGAGAGTGAGCAGGCAGGAGCCATCAGGAGATGTCTGTAATTAAATCTCTACAAACACAGGTTCGGTTCCTGCAAGCCAATGTAGCAAACCTAGAAGGACAGTTAGAAAAGAAAAGAAACAAGAACAGCAGTTAGATACAAGTGTTGCAAAAGGAGCTTGTCTGGGAGCCCAGGGTTCCTCCCTCAGCGGGGCAGGCCTGAGTCATGTCAAAGACAGAGCAGTCGGTCCCACAGAACAAGGAAGAGAGACAGTGGGCTCAGAGATGGTCTGACAGCATGGTCCATCTCTGTCCACTAATGGAAACTGAGTTTTTATATGAAAATGATCAGAATCAAACCCCCATCATTACAGTTAAAGAAACATAATTTGTTTGAGTGGGTAGACCGGATCCTTCTTAGCTAAAAGGATTTGGTCTACCCACTCAAACAAATTATGTTTCCGTTCTGAGAGTGACAGCTAAAGTAATTTTTTAATTTAGCTGATTCTGGAACAGTAAAAAATACCCCCATCATTACAGTTAAAGAGGTATTTTTTACTGTTCCAGAATCAGCTAAATTAAAAAATTACTTTAGCTGTCACTCTCAGAACTGAAACATAATTTGTTTGAGTGGGTAGACCAAATCCTTCTTAGCTAAAAGGAAGCTGAAGAGTATTGGGGTCCCAGTGTTTTCCTTTCTACTGGGGACTGCTGAACCCTGTGGTCCCTACCCAGAGACCAGCCTTCTGGGCTGGAAGTTTAAACCCCTTGGAAAGAGGTTACCCTGTAACCATAGAAAACACCACAGATTAATTAGTAGGAAGTATTCAGAAGGCAGCATGAATTCAAAAGATGTATGAGTGTAAGCTAACACCTCTACAAGAATCACCTATGATGTTTAAAATAGATGCTGACCGAATGATCCTGTTAATAAGAGGGCTTCCTGATTCTCTGAAACCAATGCAATTACAATAACAAGAGAAAATACAGGCTTTATGCTGTTCTGGATGGTACCATCTTCTTCCCTGCAGGAGATACCACTTCCCAGGGAGGCAAAGTGTAGACCATGGGAGAGGTAGCCCAGGAATGTATTAATTCTGGGTGAAAGAACAGTGTAGCTAGCAGACACAAAAGAGAAGAATAGATTCAAATCACAACAGCAAGGTTTGATTTTAATGAAGCAGAAGGTTTTGTTTTGGAGTTTGCAACCCTTTTTATAAGGTATTCTGATACAGGTTAAAGTGACTGGCCAAAGATACCATCTCTCTCGTCCCATTGGTGGAACAAAACACATTCAGAACATATGCATGACCTTGTTTGAGAACCAAAACCTATTTACATAAAACAGGCCTTGAAAGAGAAAGTTTCCCAAAAGGCTTTCCCTTGGGAACAGACCAGCCACTGACAGGCTGAAAATTCTCTCAGGCTCAGAAAATCATGTCCACATCACGGTCCAGTAAAGCCAGTAGTCAGCAAACCAGAAACTTGTAAAGTGAGACATGCTCAACTTAGTCTAAGAATTTCACCCAGGATTTCCTCTTATTCCAACCAGTGTAGGTGGAAGCATTCACTCATGAGACAGGCAGTTTGGTTACAAGGTTGGCAGAAGGGAATCCCAAAAAGACTAATGGACAGTCTCTCCACAATTAGAACAGGTAGTGTCAGAACAGCCAGACAGGATGTCCAAGAAATCACGTGCAGAGAAGTATAACATAAGGCTAGATGCACCTCCCTTAATAAATCTGGGTGGGGATGAGCATGTACCAGAGAAATCCCATACAAGGAAACTGAAGACCTCACCCAGCTTAAGGCAGAAACGGTGCTAGAAGCTGGATTAGGAAATTTAAGGATCAAAAATTCCCACTTGTGCTGGCTTTGCATTGGTTGATATTTGGGAAAAAGGAAGATAACCACCCACAGAAATTATTTTCCTGGGAGAAGCTGCTGAGAGCTTCCTCTCTGAATTGACCACTTTTTAAACCATTTAGAAGCTGGGTCTGCCTCTGTGAATACCACATTTTTAAACCCGGGAAGGCCAGGAAGGGCCTTCTTTGCTTCTGGCCTCAGAAGGCACCTGAGCTCTGGTGGGGCCAGCCCCGCCCTGCCACAGCCCGTGTGCTCTGACTGGGCCACGCTGGACCCCAGAGGCTCCCAGGCAGAGGATGGGAGGCCAGGGGAGCCCGAGCCAAAGCTGGGCCAGTTCACAGCTGCTGCCGTCTCACTGACACCAAGCCCTGCCTCCAGCCCACAGTGAGCCAGGGTTCTGCTGGCCCTGGGCAGGGCCAGGCTCGTTCCTCTGCCCCCTCCACCATGGCCCCCCCACCAGGCAGAGGGACAGACCCAGAGCAGCCTGTAATCTATGGGCCACTGCCCAGCAGGAACCACCATGACCATTTGCAAGTCTGGGCAAAATGTTAACCCTTTCAGTGCACAGATGAGGCCTACAGACCATGATTTCCCCCTCAGGTGAGAGACAAGGACAGATTGACCACACGTAGAAAGACAACATGAAGACATCAAGTTCAGTAAAGAACGAGTCAGGTTCCAGGTGGAAGGAGAATGAGAAGATGACCTAGTATTGAGGCTGAAAGTTCTTTTGTCGTGGAGATAAACTATAATATACTACAATATTCTCTTTAATTAATGAGAAAAGTATGGTGGGACAGAGTGTTCAAACTAGACTTGAGCAGAGGCAACCATAATTAAGCAAAGCAGATGTTGAAGAAGCTGTGACTCCATAAGCTTGGACAAAAAGAGAGAGAGAGAAATGAGAGTGAAGAAGACCCTGTACCCGCAGGGAGAGAAGAAGACCTCTGTTCCTGGAGATTAAGATGATTGCAGAAATAAATGAAGACAGCCTTTGCCTTTCAACAGCTCATCCTTAAAAGTAATACCCCATAAATTAACATGGCCCATTCTGTGAGAAAGCTGTGAAAATTAGAAAAGCTTCACAAGAGCAGATTTTTAAACTAGGCAGCTGCCGTTTGTGAAAATGCAAGGCAACAAGAGATTGTGTTCTTGTGGAGAAGTCTCCATGGCATGGCAAGAAAAAGATTATTGTAGAAGTGGTAACTGATTTAAAATCCCAGGTTTTGTTTCTACATTGTCAGTTGGAAAAGGAAAGAAGTTGGGCAGGGGGACAGAAATTGTTCTGAAAGTTTCATTCTGATTTTTTTTCTATTCTTTTAGCTCTGTTAATAAAACTTTCTTCATACCCTCTCAGTTTTGAGCCTGTTTTGCCCTCCTCCTAAACCATACCTCACAACAAGGAATGAATAAATGCACTGATGAATTTAACCAGCTCTAAACTCACCACATTATTTGGTGCATTGGCTGAGAAATTCAAATTTACAAATCTAAACAAGTACACCACCTTAGGGTTTTACTAGCTGCAGCAAAACAGAAAGAAACTGTTGCTTGAGAAATTGCTGGGGAGATACTCAGGGAGTAACCCTTTACCTCCCTCAAATTCTTATGTTTTTGAAGAAGGATCCAGTGAAAAATTTTGGGGTGGACAGGGGAACCACATTACTTAAAATGGGGTACCCCTTGTGGAGACTACTCTGGTGGTGCAGTGTGTTTGTTAAAAGTATATTATAAAATATATATATATATATAATATATCAAGTTAAAAGTATATATAAAAGCTGCAACACTGTTGGCATAGTTACTGTTTCCAAAGATGTTGTTTTATTTCTTTTTGGCAGAAGAGGTTGGATATGCACTCAAGCGCAGATGGAACCATTTAAAGTCTTAAGGCCAGTTTTGACAATACATTCCCTGTGACAGAGTGGCCCAAAAAGCTTAGAAGTTGGTATACACAAATAAAACATTACTGTGTTGTCTCAAAGTGACAAAATGAACCACTAAATTGCTAACTATTCAGAAATGGAGCATCGGAGCATCTCAGATCAGGAGAATGGCACAACTGTCCCCCCAGAATATAAATTACACAACCCTTCTCCCCACACTTGCAAAAAGTATAGTTCACTGATGCCTCAGGTAAGCAAGAAGGCAAGGTGAGGAAATACCAGGCAGTCACCTTACAGACCAAAACTGAGCAACAGCTTGTCACTGTTGCTCACAAAGATAGTGCCCAGGTTGGAGATCTGGTGTCTGGATGAAGTATTTTCAAACATGAATGTCTGTCCCTCTCTCCTTTTGTCATCTATAATTCCTTTGCTGTCTTTAAGGGCTGTACTGAATAACCAGTTCTGGGAACAGAGTAAGTGGGAAGTAAATGGGATTCCCAGTTTGGCAGGGAGAGAAGTGGCAAAACTTCTTAGCATTTGCAAATAAAGGTGACTTTGTAGTAGTATGGATAGCCCCCTCACCAAACAGGGGATGATACAGTGGACAAATGGAATGACAAAATAGGTGAACGGACCAGACTTGCTCCATTAAACCAGGAGGCAGTTAATGATAACTGGGAACACCACCTGGAATGGCTGCAAGTGAAACCAAGCCACACTGGGGCAAAAGACTTGTACTTAGAGCTTTGTGCCCGAGGCTGGCATGTTATGAGAGAGAACTGTAAGACATGCATTCCAGCCTGAGAGGAATGTTGAATCCAGCTTGAGAGACACCCCTTAGAGGAGCCTGCACTACATTTAAGAGAAGGAAAAGTGTGGAGGCCGGAGAGGGAGAGAAAGCCCTTAGGCTCCAGCTTGACACACTCCCCCTGGGGGGGAAGCCTTTGCAGACGTATGAACAAAAAGGAGTCATCCCCACAACGTGCCTTGCAGCCCATGTGAATTTTGCGTGCCCCATTCAGATTCTATGTATCCCATTGGTTCTTCCCCTTTGCTCTGCCCCTGAACCCTCAGTTGATAAAAACCTCCCCCACTCTCTCTGACTCTCTGGCTTTTCATCCTTGGACTCCTCTGAGAAAGGAGCTGAATAAAACCTCCCAAGGGATTCCATGAAGGCTCTGTCTCTTTCCTTCTGCTTTGCCTGAAGAGCTGCATTCACTCAACAGCCCTTTTCAGGGCTCAGAGCTGTAATCTCAGAGCAGCTGAAGACATACCTGTGTCTCCAGGACACCGTCTAAGGATGCTTCTCTAGGAAGGTCACGGCACTCTGACCATTACTGCCCACCACGACAGACAAGGACTACGGGAGACTTGAAAAATTGATTATATTGAACTCTTCAGGAGATCAGAAAGAAAACAGTATGTGTTAGTAGGGGTAGAAATAATTCCAGGTTAATTATTACCTCATTCTGCTTTTATAGTTATGTTCCTGGCTCTGAAAGGACCACGAACTAGTGTGTTTTGCATACAGTGTTAATAACCTTTATTATTTTTGTTGCTATTGTGTTTTGGAGGCTGAACCGCATGCTAGACTCAAGTGTGAAGTCAAATTAGAAAACTCAGCTCACAAGTCCAACAGGCTTCCAAAATTACTATGCCAAATATTGAATTTATATGTGAATTTTATAGTTCTGTTGTTACATGTTATTAAATATGTTAAGAAATCCAAGTTGCTAGACACNTGTTCTTCATCTGGATACGTGGCTTCGCGGTCTTTCTTCTGCGCAGTCTCGTCTTGTTGCTAGGTGGCCGTTTTCTGCCTCCTGATGGTCGCTTGATGAAGACTCGTCATTTTTCTCACAGTTGCCTTATTGACCTGGGGATTTCTCAAGCATATGTTATTGCAAAACTAGTTCTTCTTCATACTCTTGCGGTTACTTATCATTGCTCACAGCATACTTCAGTTACTTATCATTGCTCACAGCATACTTTGGTTACTTATCATTGCTCACAGCATACTCCCAGGAACATTCTGCAAAGACCATTTTTGCGTTTTGCGGTTACGAACAAAAAGGTCACTTATCTCTTACAATGGGGTGGTTAGGAGGACCAATGTGATTTTTATTTATGCCTCAATATATGTTACACATGAGATGAAGGATTCCTGTAGGGGCTGTACACTTGCTGGCAGCCCTCTCCCCTTGGAGACTTTGCCTGGCAGCCAAAAAGGGCAGAGAAATCTTACAGGATCAGGCTGCAAGTGACCCCTCACTTGCTGGCACAGCAGTTGCCCTGGTGACCGGGAAAAAATGCCCAGGAAATTGGGCTATGGGACAAGCTTTGGCACATAGAAACAGTAACTGTGACACAACAGGGTGCCATCACTTTCTCTGGGTTTCTTGGAGGCAGTAGGGGCTCGCCTGAAGTGTTAGCTTGGCTCTTCTCCCCCCCCTCCCCTTCACCTTCTATGGTCCTGCTTCTTCCCTAGCTGTCTTCCCTGTCCACACCTGTCCTTCCCTGCTTCACCATGCCCCCAAAGCAGCTGACTGATGTGACGACCTGGCGCTCTGCTCTTTCTCCGATGGAGCAGATGTCGCCTGCATCAGCCCCCAGCCGCCGCACCCCGACCTTGACAACCCGCAGCTACTCCAGGACAGCGCCCATAGCCATAGCAACCAGTTCTTCACTCAGGAAGGGACACGCAGCCTGTTGCTGCTTGGATATTGCGCCAGTCCGCTCCAGGAGCCACTCAGACACATTGCAGCTTGGGACATACATGCTCCATCTGCCAAGCTGACGCTAACAGGGAGCCTGGGGTACAGCAGTAACGATCTATCCCTGTCTTCTGTTTCTTTCTCTGTCTCTCTTTTTCCCATTCTGCTCTCCTTTCTATCATCCTTTGGTAGCAACACTTACCCTTCTTCATCAATAAATGGTTCTCAGATATAACATTGCTGCATTCGTGCTTTGTTTTCACCCAAGAAGTCTATCAAAAAGATTCCTCCCCAACTCCCCCTTTTACAGTGGGATAGGACAAGGTGTCAAAATGAAGTTCTTAATAGTGAGAGATCCAATGAGAAATGCCATCTTTGCCATGGTCATCCAAAGGCTGGGGCTACTTTATATTTTCATGATTGATCCCAACACTGATATAAAATCCTTACTAGTGAAATTTTCAGATGAATTAAAGGTCTATGAGGTAACAAATAATGGAGACAACTGTGGAGAGGGCCCACAGTATGCTGTGGGTCAGACAAAAGAGTCAACAGAAAGAAGAAGAAGCCAGCAGGATTTCTGTGTGCCCATGAGAAGAGAAAGAAGATAAAGATAGAAGAAAACAAAGAACATCTGTGCTGGGAAAAACACCACAGAAAAACAGAACTTTTCTGCATTTTGGATGCTTTCTCAAAACAATGCTTCCCCCAATGGACTTGGGGGTGATGTGATGGCAGCCAATGAGATGGGGTGCATTATACAGTCAGATGGGTATAAAAACACTGGGTAAGGGCACAATAAAAAAAGAAAGAGAAGCTAAGATTGAGAAACCTTATAAGTATGAATGCTCAGCAAAAGATTCTGAAAATATAAAACTCATAATCAAAGTAGAAATGAAAGTTGTTTTGAGATTCAGGATACTGAGTTAGTTACTATATAACCCAAGAACAATAGCCTAGCCAGCTGAAGAGGAATCCTCTGGATTAAAACTATACCCACCCTTTTAATGACAGAAAAACCAAAGGTCGAAATAGAGATGAAAGTCAGTTTTGAGATATAAGTCACCAATGTTAATTGGCAAAAGCCTGGCCAAAAGGAAGAATCTGAGTAATGTGAATTCAGACATGATAATACAGTCACTCCTATAGCCTGTATGTAAAATCCCTTGGATTTCATGTCATATATTGGTTGGTTAGTGTAAACTAGAATATTCATTATAGAAGAGATATAATATAAGAACCTCGCTCTCTTAATTCCCTGCTCTCTTAACTCTCTTAATTCTTCCCCCTCCTTTTGCCCTCTCTGGCCTTCTCCTACCTCTCTTCTCCCTCCTATCATCTCTATCCCCATGCTCTTATGCTCAGTTCTGTCTCTCTGTATCTCTGAACATAATTTAGGCTGAGGCTAGCAGCCTTAAGCGGAGCTCTATCCATTTTAACAATAAACAGGCTATCCCCTGAGCAGCCTGGCATGTTTAGAGACCCTAAAGAATTCCTATAGCTTGAAACTTCTTGAGGATCTGCGTTGTATTGTGTCTGCTCCAACAGACAATTAACTAGAGCATCATGCCACGTGGCAGTCGGATGCTGCAGTGAGTCAATGATGCAGTGGTACCTACGTACCACTTTACTGCTATGAGGGCAAATGTCAAACACTTTGTCAGCGGCCTCATGTTCAGCCTGCTGTAGAGAATTCTACCTCTGCCACATGTCCTTCTCTTCCTCAACAGTTCTCTCTTCCTCAGGAAATGTGTAAAGAAGGCAGGTCTTGGGAAGGAAAAAGGTAAGAGATGGTGATCTTCTGCTGCAGTTCCAATTAAAGTCAAGCAGAGGATGAGGGCCTCTCTCAACAGACAGTGAAATTCTCCTGGGCAAATTAAGATGGATCAGCCAGAGAAAAAAAGATGTGATAATTTTTCTCCTATTTCTGTCAAGCTGTTGCCTTGTTTTCTCAGAGCTGCTTAGTAACAACCTGCTTGAATGTGCTGTATGCTGGTATTTGAATCTTTTTGAAGTTAATATCCATCTTGGAATTAGAGGAAGGTGATTGTTGGAGGGAACTTTTTGTTCCAACGTCTTGCTTAGGATAGGACAGTTTGAAAATTAGGTCAGAATACTCTGAGCTTTGTCAGTTGAGCTTTAAAATGTCAAAGTTTGGGATTTTCTTATATACTCTGGGAAAGCTGTTCTAGTGTTTGACCATGTATGGCCTAGAGAAGCTGCATTAGTCACAACTTCCCCCCTCAGGCTGCATGGTTATCTGAAAAACTCTCATTAGGCCTCAGCCTTGACAAACTGCACCTGGACAAAGCCCCTCTCAACTTAGCAGAAACACTGTCTGTTCCCAGGAACTAGTGCTGTCTAATGAGCCCCCGGTTTCTAACAAGCAGCCTTTCAAACTTTTTTTTTTGTCTGAATAATAATCCAAGTAGAATAATATTTGTGTTGCCAAACCATTAATGAAAGTTACCAGCTTGAATTTTGGCCAGGGTGGAAAATTACTGTGACTAAAGCCGACTCTCTTGAGATCCAATAAACAGTGGTCCAAAGTGAAATCTTTCCAAGCTCTCAACTCACAGAAGATAATGGGCAAATGTGTGTCTCAAGCACTCATAACTGGATGGCTATGGAGCCAAGGAACTCTTAGTTATAACAGACAAGGATGGTTGGTGATAACCAAGAACTATTGTTATTGAAATCCTGGGAGAAAGACTAAGTTTTGGCTGGAGAAGGGAGGCCAGGTGGAAATAGTGCAGCACTTTTTTACAAGAAAGACCCACAACACAGTAGAGCAGAAGTGAAGGAATGACTGGCAGGAAGTAGACTATAAGGCAGGACTGGGACTACCAAAGACCCCTGAAGGCCTCTAACCCATGGCCAGAAGATGTGAAAGAACAGACTGTGTATGATAACTAATTAGCACAGAAAGTGAGAAACTTGTCTGTGGGGCAGTGAAATATCCGGATAAAAAGTAACTCTCTCCTCCCTAAGCCTGCGTGGTGCCCTCCAGACCCTAGATATCTCATCAGCTGGTTGATGCAGCTGGATTGCCAGTTAGTGACTGGACTGACACTTTGGCATGCCATCAGATGGATTGACACTGGAGCAAAGGCTGGTGATCCCTTTTCCCCTCTCTTTTTTCTCATTTTTTCCCCTCTCTTTTTTCTTTCTTTAATTCATCTCCTCCTTTTTAAATAACTTGTTTAATTTCTCTTTTCTCTTCCACCCTATACTTTTATCCAACCCCATCCTGTCATGCACTTGCTTTCTTTTTTCCCTTTATCTTTCTCTCTTATCCCAAATCCAGTCGTGTGCCTATATAGTAGGTCAGAGACTAACATACCAATTTTCATGTCAAGCATGTAGTTTACTAATAAAACTCTGACTGATTGAGGACACTCTGACCATTGTCATTCCTTTCAGTCAATCAACATTTTGAATCTTAAGTGCTTCTTTCCTATTAATGGATCACAGGTGCTCCAGTGAAGACTTTAATTTCCTTTTACCTGAAGGGTATTTTCTGTTTTGCATCTTGCCTCTTGTTGTTTCACTGCACATATACAAGAGAAGAGTGAACTGTTTGAACTATCTATTGATTGTTGCTGATGGAAATACCTCAGGTTAGTTCACTGTCAAGATTTTGGATGCTTGCAGAAGTGAAATAAATCCTCTGTGTGTGTGTGTGTGTATTTACTTCATCATCTGCATTTATAATTCTGATGGTTTCTGGTAGCACTATAGGCACTTTTCATTGTTTTGATTTATATCTACAATAAATAGTAGCCAGTAAACTACTTTTATTTCAGTAGTGGAATTGTACTTACCTACTTTCAAGCTCTGTATAGTCTTCATAACATGTATAGAGGTAGTTTGTATCATTCCCTGCCCTCAACAAGCAGTCATTTCAATTACCTTCTAAACCCTACCTAAAATTATTTCTATTCTTGAGAGTTTTGAACCAGTTATAAAATATATTGGATAGCAAGCAAACTTATCTTTCTCCTTTCAGTACAATAATGCACTATACACAATACTTCAATACCAAAATATAGTATTGCATCTAGAATGATTGGAATTTTAAAAAGCTGTGGAAATGGATAATATTATTCTGAAAACATATGTCACAGTTTCCATACTGTTGTTTGGTTTAATTTTGAAATTGTCATTTGTAATCTGAAAAAATTCCATTCTAGTGAAAGAGATGCTGAGAAATTGTTGTACAGAATATTAAGTCAAACACAAAACTGCTTTGTCAGAGTTTGTTCTGGACATAACATGAAATTCTATTTCAAGTGAAATAGAATTGTATTAAACTTAGATTGTTCTACTTCAAATTTGTCCCTAAAAATATTCCCAATCTTTAGTTTAAACTGTGTTTTGCTACAGCTAAATGTGTTGATCATAGTTTTGACAATACAATTAAAAATCTAATTGATATGAAAGGAAACTACTGGATATGTATCTTCTGCTTTTAACTATGTAAACACATGCATTTATAGATATATAAATTTATATACTTGCCCCACAGGGAAAGCCATACCAAACCCTAGAAACCTTGAGATTTTTAATTCAGAGCTCTTAAATGCAATCAGATGAAGTGTGTTTGAGTAAAAGAGTATTTTGGCCATTTGTATTTTACTCAGCCTTGGAAGGATATAGCAATGAAACTGCTGAAGTTTTAATTAGGATTATGTCACTGTTTCATTTTATTCCTTGTGGATCCCTTCCAAATCAGGGTATTCTATGGTTTTCCATTTTCTCTTTGCTAATTCAGAGGTTATAATAAAGAATACATTGCAGTAAGTAAAATCTTGGCTTGAGTCAAACTTTCTAATTTTATGTTATGCTTTAGTTTTGGCTCAAGATTTTGGAATTAGGCCCTGAAAGTTGTAGTTAGGAAAGCTGTTGGCGGCTACGGCATGGAATAAACTCAGAGCTTGCTTTTATGTAGGTGTTCATGCTAAGGATAAAAATGTTACTAATAGTAATAGTAATAAATGTTAATAAGAACATATTTTCAAAGGCAAATACACCTCTAGATGTTTGTTTAGATAAAATTTTTTCTGGTGAAAAATACAGACTGTGCCTCAGAGTGAATGGGAGAAAATGGGATAGCGAAATGTTGCAGTTTCTGTAAGTCGGAAGTCCTTAGGGTGTCATACTCACTATTAAAATGAAGAAACACATTAGTTGAACTCAACTTTGATGTGGAGGATGAATTATTTTATAAAGCCAGCCCTCTCTTTTTATTGTCTAGTTCGTAGTCCTTGAAGTGGGAATATAATTGTAATGTGCTCATTTAGGAGCTGTTTATATTGTTTTAGTTTCTGTTCAACTGAAGAATTTTAAACCTAAGTAGCTAACTTATTAATGAGTTAGCTATTCATTAATAAGAAGAAAAGCACTTTTGTATAATAGCTATGATTTTAAATCATGAGAACTTGGACATACAGATCCATCACTTTTACAAATAGCTTTTAAGTTATTTTACCACAGTTTTGACATAACATTCTAGCTGAGATGTCTTCATCTTCTGTTTTTCTTGGTGTTTTGATTTGGTACATCCTGGTTTTTTTGGTAGCAGGGGACGGACACGGGGTAGCTTCTGTGAGCAGCTGCTAGAAACTTCAACCAAGTTGGACACAGCCAATTTCTGATGGCTCTGAAGATGGACATGCTGCTGGTCCAGTTAGAGAGGCTGGTAACACCTCTGTGATGACACATTCAAGAAGAAAATCAAAACAGCATTTTTTCCCCAGGAGTGAGTATGTGCCAAGGCTGCTGATGGCAGCTGCCACCATCTTGGCACAGCCTGTGGTGAGCCTTGCCTGACTGGCTGCCCTTAGCTAGCTGCTCTGTGGGCAAAAGAGCAGGGGCAGGGGTGGCCACTTCTCCTTCCTGGCACCTCACATGGGCAGAGGCATCAAATAGCACCAGTGGCATAGCACAAAAAATACTTCTCTCCTAGAATTAATAGAAAAAGATCTTGATTGATGAACTGACCAAAATCCCCATGCCCTGTCTCCTTGTGCTGTTGGTGAGTAGAATGGAGGGGGTGGGAGAAGACAAAGTGTTTTAAAGACTTATTTTTATTCTCATTATCCTCCTCTGACTCTGTTAATAATAAATTTACTTTATACCTTTAAATTTCACGTGTTATAGGCATCAATTAAAATCGTTGATGGGAGCTGCTCACTTGTGAGATACAGCAAATGGATCATCTGGTCATTGACTGGGCTTATGCTGCTAAAATGTGAAATTAATCTGTTTTGCAGCCTCAGTAAACACTGATGGAGGAAACAATCAAAAGAGGATGGTTAATAACATTTTTTAAAATTAAAACTGTTGCCCTCACCGATAAAGAGCCTTGCATGCAAATGTTAATACAGTTAATATATATACCTCTTTCATTCTAAGCGCTCAGCTTCTTAATTTGGCCATTCCTAGACAACGAAACTTCCTTGTGCACCTATCTGATCTCAATACTAATGAAGCTTTTTTTTCCTTGAGGTGCTGATTTGCTGCCTAATGTGTCATTGTGGAAGTTTCGACATTTATGTAAAATTAATTCTTTAAGAATTGCTACAGTGGTGTGTAAGCATGATGTCGTATCTCTGTACACTTTTAACTGCTGCCTTCAATTGTCCCTCTTTTCTGGCACTCTTTATACTTCAAGCAGTGCCTTGCTTAGAAAGCAACTCTCGAGCACTCTCACACATCACTCAGAATCTTACAGTCTTGAACAGCAAATTCTATCTGAATATTGGTCGATGGTCCTGCCTCAAATCTTGTTGATTAGTTACTAATTATTTAGTTAAGGTACAACAAATGTTGTAGGGCTCAGGTCAGGATAGAATACAAATGCATATAAGACATCTGAAAATACAGGAAATTACAGGAAATAAACAGCTACTTGACATCTAACAGCTTTCAAAAACTTCAGACTACATATCCCCGGGAAAATGGTGGCCATGAGGTATAACTTGAGAATGGTTGGAGTTTTTACCAAAACAAATCATATTCTGCACAAGTGCATACATTATTTTAGCATGAAACATACTTTGTCAAAAGTTTTGTTTAGAAGAATTCTTCCACTGCTAAAAAAAATATGAAAGTAAGTGGAAAACGTATTTGAATCTCTCAGTATTTGAGGTAGCTCTGCTGTAAAAAAAAAAAACAATCCCAAACAGAATGCACAGAGGATTCAGCCCTTAACAGACCAAAGACTGATAAAAAAAGGACAGTTTCCAAGTATGAGGTATTGATCATAAGATGTATTTTCATTTACTTAAGGCAAACTGAATAATCCATTGCTAGAAATAAAATGTTTTGGTGCTCCTATCATTAATTCCAAGATAGTTAGCTATAAGGTAGCTTGGTTTTCACATTAAATGTCAAAAGTCATTTGATCCTGAAAATGTGTCTCTGCCTATTGCAGAAAGCAAATAACTCTGGACAGCACATTTTCCATTTGCAATTCCTGTAACAGTTCTAGGAATGATAATGTATCACAATTGCTTTCCTGGAAAAAGTCAAACCAATAAAATGTATTCTATTTTTAACAATAACAACAACAATAATAATAATAGTAATAAAAATAACAGCAACAACAGCAAAACAACAACGATTATTTTATATAATATTAATTTGGTAAACACATTAGAAATCTTAAAGTAAAAGACTGCATAAATATTTAAATCCTTGTTAGAATACTGAAATCCAGGCAACTCACACTTCAGCACCTTGATGAGGTGCTGGGAAGTTGAGTTTCTCAAAGGTCATTAAATAAATAGTAAATGTCTTTCAAACGCTTGAATTCCAAGGCATACTTCACGTGAGTGAAATGCTAGGAAGCCCACAGCATATAAAATACCAGGTATTCCCTTTATTCTGATTTCAGCTCCCTACTCCAGTTTGACTTGGGGGAGATGTCAGAGACTAGAAAAGGTGATCTGTTCTGAGACATCTTGGGGGCTTGGAATGTGTGACAAGGAGTGGGTCAGACCTTGCTTAGGTATGGTAGTGCCCTGCCCAAATACCCCCCAGCCCCGCAGTGTCTGTCCATCAGAACACACTGGAAGCAGCCCCAGTGTTGCCTAAGCCAGTCCCTGAGAGGCCAAGTGAGCAGAAATCCCACCAGGGAGGAAGGCCCAGGATGGACCAAAAAGGTTTAAGAAGGGCCACCATGAGGTAAGCACATTGTTCTACCTTCATCTTGGAATTTTACACCACTGGAACCCAGGAGCTGGTAGCTATGTCTGTTTTTCTATATATTTCCTTTCCAGAAGTCTTTCTGATGTTCTCCCTTTCTTCTTCTTCTTCTAAGTCTCTTCCCACTGAATGTTTAAAAGTTTTCTGCATCCAGTGGGCTAAGTCTATGCTCTGATAAGCGATGTTATGTTGTATGTACTCTTTTGGTCCTTAATTTTCTAAACTTTGCCAGTAAAGTTTGTGTGTTTTTTACCTCTTGAGAATATTGAATTGGTATCTTCTCCTTTGCATCTACCCAGAGCAAAAGAATCTTGGTTTTATCCTGGAATTCAGTGCCTGGGGTGAAATAGGAGTGATCCTCTGAGTACACAATGGGGTACTGCAAGTGGTGTTCATAATTCTGAAAGAGGTTTGTTTAAATGCATTGAGCATTGAAGAGAGGAGAGTTTGAATTCAACCTTCAAATTTCAAGTCAATTCCTCTGCCAAGGAATGAAATATATGCATTATGTAGAAACTAGTCCCCATTTTTCCATCACTTCCTAAAGATAAATCAAGTGACAAAAAACTGAGATGTATTTTCCAACAACAGCTTCCTCTCTGAAAAATCCCTAGTGTGACATCAACTACTGAATGATGTCCAAAGAACTGAGAACTGGTTTCAATAAGGCCACTGTGATCTACTATATTGTAAGTTTAGTGTGAAACAAAAGCTGGTCTCCTCTACCATGTCACAGAGGCACCTGTTGATGGCTTTTGTGGATAGGAGATTATCACTTGCAGAGTACTCTCATATCACTTCAGCCCTGTAGCACAGTTGTCAGCTTTGAGTATGGATGAATATATTGCCTAGCTTGGATAGATTATGTTCTTAAAGTTTATAGAAAGCAATGAATACCCTGCTGTAGTGTTAAAGTGATAGGGTTTCACTCGGACTGGAAAGGAAGGTAATTTATGTGAGTCCCTAAAACATCTGCTAGCACTGAGCATCACTTAGGGATAATAAGCTGAAAATATCTGGTTAAGTAGCAACAGCCACCAACCAATTAAACTCAGAAAAACAAACCTCAAAACCCACCAAAAAACTGCATAAAACTTTTTTTTAATGGATTAAATAAATGAGAACTTATATCAGGATTAATTCACTTTACTAAGACTCAGAGATGACTGACAGGGCCTTTGTGTTCCCTTTCAGACATTTTTCTAAAAATTGTGTATAGCAGCTGCTCTTTATTTGTGTGGAACAACTATATACAATCAGGAACAACTCAGCTCTGTGAGTTGAAATGGGTGGTGGGAATGAAAGCTATCATCTCTTCTAAAAAGTCTTTATATTGGTAAAAGAAAGGTCATGAACTGCAGCAAACTTGCGTAGTAAAGAACAACTGTAAGATACCACTTCAGTGCTGTCTATTCCAGGCACTGCTACACCTTCTGACTAAGTCCTGAATCTGCCTGCAAACACAGTCAAAATATTTGCTTACACTGACAAATAATTAGTGTAAAGTTTGAATAAATAGCTCAGCATATTTGCAGGAATTTCTGCACATCAAACATTTTTACATTTGTACCATACTTCTCTCCCTATATCCACCAATGCCCTCCATTTCAGTTTACTTCAAATTCACTAGAATATTACTTCAATTATAGTCCATCCATACAACTCTGAAAGGCATAAATATTCTCCTTGATATATCTTTTTCTGGGAACACTCCTGGGAGTGTATTGGGTGATGATCATACAAGACTGGAGCCTTTTTGGAGCTTAAGCAATGAGATGCTCTGTTGGTTTTTATCCCATTTTATTGGCCAGTTTTGTGGCCAAATCAAATAGGCCAATATTCTGGTGAAACCAAATAGACCAAGTGAACTATTCTTTTTTCCTCATCTATCAGCTAATTGACAGAGATGTACAAACATAACATAACTCTGAGGGCATTGAATTGTAACTTGGCTGAATATTAGGTTCTGCATCTGTTTGGAAGGTAGATTTGCATTCCAGCCTTTCACTAATGTGAAAAAGTGATTTCACATTAAGAATGCACAACAGTAGTGCTGTAAAATCTGTGAAGACACAAAAGAGTGCTCAACATTTTGAGATGGGAAGCTCAGGCTGCCAAACTGAAATTTCAAGGACTTAGTGGTTTCTCAAAGAGATTTAAGGCCTGGTCTAGACTGAATGATTGAGCAAATGAGTAATTGGCCATCTGTGGCTTGCAGGACAGAATAAGCAGAAGGTGTACAATATAAAATATATATACAAAGAAACTGGCTGAAATTAGCCAGTAAGCTTTCCATTATGATATCTTCATACGGCGGAAGACACATTAACGAACAAGAAAGCAATATGTGAGCAGGGAGAAAAGAAGAACAGAAGTTTTGTATTGCAAAGGAGGTCATTACTCTGTTGCACCGGTGACTGGTGCTTTTAACATAATGAAAATAGCTGGTCAGTTAAAGAAGCATATTACAGTTTACAGAAATAACTCAGGCCTTCCTATGGTCTTTTACTACCTACAAGGTAGTAAAGTTCGAGGTAGAATATCCCTGGTTTGTGCTGAAATTCTATTTCAAAATCTGACAGGTGGCACACATGTTTGGAAACCCTCTGCCAGTTTGTTGTGCTGTGCTGTGTTTGTGTTGGTACTTCTGTCAGTCAAGAGTAGAAGCAAATCACCTGGAGATATCAGGGAACTGATACTGAATATTGAGATATCTTCTGGTTTAGCATGAAGGAGGAAAAATAGGTTTGAATTAAAGAAGTTTAGTTTCAATTGTTTTTGAGGAACTATATTATAAAGGACATTTGTGATATATATCATGCTTTGCCTTTATTGCTCTTTTAATGAAACAGCCTGTTACAGTGGGAAGAAAGAAACTATAATGTCCAGAGTAGAAATCAGAAGTGAAGACCATTTGAAGCTAAAGCTTTTTCACTTTACACAGATTAGTAAGGACATGAAGTCCTTCAGTCTGCTTATTTAGCATGATAGATAACTTATATATATATATATAGACATCTAGTCTAGAAGGACCCCCATAGTACATCTGTACTATATGTCCCTGTAAAATACAAGTCCAAAGTATTCTCCTGAGAACCTAAGCCAAAAGTTAAATCTGTGGTAGATGAAACAATGAGCCAAAGCCTCTAATTTTTAGCATTACAGGAAGAAAGGAAGAATGAGAGCAGAAGCTCTGTAGTCAGTCCACATAAAGCAAGGGGGTACTTATGAGTTACTGGCATGACATGGTTTGAGTAGGAAACTCAGCAATGCATAATAAAGTTCATTTTTTAATTTCTACTTACCTGTATTTCTATATGCAGTGTATCCAAGAGGTTTTTGAGTATATAAAAAAACTGTGTAGTCCTCTTTGACACAGCTATGAAATCCTGCTAGACTCTTAACTGTCTGATAATAGAACTTCAGTGTACAGTTCAGAAAAAAATCAGATTATCTCCTCTCTCCTTAATCTCTCTAGAGGATTTTATAAACTATTCATTTTGCAATATTCTGTTAATAACTATGCAATATTCTGTTAATAACTAGGTGCTGTTTTGTTCAGCAGCAGCTATATAAAGTAAGCCAAAAGACCACAAATACTATTTCCAGGTGAACAGATGTTAATGTCTTCACCTAGTTTTATTTCCGGTCCCTTCTCTACTAAACTCCCACTGAAGTCAGCAAGTATGCCTAAGTAAAGAACAAATAATAACTAATTAAATGACTTAATTTTTGTTTCAGGGCAAGGAAATTACTGTTGGATTGATGATCATCCAAGCTTGTCTAGAGAGAGAAAAATCTTAAGATTTCCATATATAAAAAATTCAGTATGTAGCATTCAAAATAAGTTCAAAGATATCCATCTCTGATCCATTGCAACTATTATGAGAAAGAGAGGTAAATATTTTTAATAATGCTTTTTATTTCTATAATAGTTATGCTTTTAGGGGGAGAAAAAAGTGATCAAGCACTCATTCATGTATGAACTAATATATTATCATACAACTAACCTATAGCTCCTAGCAAAGAAAAATACTGTTTTGCTCTTTTTTAAGAAGAGGTTAAAATGAAAAGCAAAGTCTCACATGCAAGTGTATTGTACAAATCACTACAATTTTGAAAGGTGTAAACTGAAGCATGCATTGGTATTGTTCTCAGACACTGAGCCATCTGTCAATCTCAAGAAACTTTGAACTGGGTTATTAAGTGAATTTGGCACAATGTAGGTTTAACTCGGTTTAATTTTATAACACAGGAAAGATTACTTTATGTCCTATGATTTCAGTTAGCAGCAGTTTTCCTCTTGCCACTTCTTGTACTATTGGTGCTTGGAATTTGAATGTTTTGAAAAAAAAGCGTACTTTCTTTCCCTTTTGCGGAGTTCCAAAGTGAATGTGCCAGGGGTGTGGTGGCAGAGAAATTAAGAGAGTTAAAGTATGTCCTGCTTTTCTCTAATGCTTCCAGGAGCTCTGATAGACTGCTTGATTAGTACTTCTAGTTAGCAAGACTAGTTCTAGACTAAATGGGAGAGATTAATTATAAGCTAGTGATTGACAGAGGGTTGCAAAGACCTCTTTGCAGCTGTGCAATACAGTCACTCAGAATTAAGATTTATGTGGTTGTAAACAATGGATGCGCAATGGAATGTAGATATTTGTTGCTTTTATTATACTATCTACAGATAGGCTATTCTGTGATTTCCAGTTTGTGCTAATTACCTATTAAGTTGTGACGTTAAACAAATTTCTGTTTTGGTACTTTTGGAAAGCTAAGTATGGTAACGAGACATGGAAAGTATCTAATGAGAAATTCAACATTTAAGGCTTTCATCTAGTTTTGAGAAATTAGGTGATGATGGTGATAATAGTTAAAACTATTTGTCATCTTCATATCAAGGTGTTTCTTGTATAATATGGATATGAAAGTAAGTAGCATTCAATGTCAACTTAGATCTGGCTCTAATGATAGACTACAACAGCTTAAAGCAGTTTTGTTTCAGCTTGTTTTCAGATGGGTTGTACCACATTATCTTTTGTGATAAAGGAACACCTTCATTCATCATATCTCCTTTTGTATTATTAACACACTGTTGTGTGTATTTCAAAGGCATAACTCCATGACAGAGTTGGACAGTTTGCATCATGACCAATGCACTGTATATGATTTAAAAAATGTTAAGGGAGAAAAGATTCAATGAAATATTTCAGAGTAGACCATGGAATCGGAATTTTATGTGAACATTTGCCTATAATATTAAAGCTGATTGCTATAAAACAAGTTGACACAAGTTAGTTTGATCTTAAAATGGAAAACTTGTGAAGCATTGGTTCTTCAGTCTCAAAATGCTGAAAGAACCCATGTCCATTTCAAGACTTATTTAAAGTTTTGCCCTTCAGGCATGAAGAAAATGCAAATGTTAGCCTAATACTTAAAAGTTTTGAAAAGGAGGATGTCTGTTGGATACTGGATAGTTAGCTCTTGGAGGTTTGGTGGGTTTTGTTTATTTATTGGGTTTGTGTTTTCCTTTTTTTTTTTTTTTAATTAATTAATTTTTTTAATGAATGGAAAGACAGGGTCAAGCCTGATGAGTTGTTTACAGCTACTCACATATCCTTATCTCTAACTGGAGTGCTACAGTTCCAACAAACTGTTTTGCTGTGGGCAAATTTTCCCTTTTCAAACATTGTCAGCATGCCTAGAGATTTAACTTGAGGTAAAACTCAGGCTAGTTATACTTGTTTTAACCTGAACTTGTCAATATGACTCTGGGGATCAGTATCTGGAGTTATACCTTCTTTATTCAGGATTGTATCCATTTTACTTACATGTGAAGGTGACAGAGTGCAAATCAATATGATATGCTTAATAGTGTTTAAACAAACAAATGTCTGCTTGCTGATTGTCAGGTACTGCTGCAGTTCCTCGTTTTGCAGTCATAGCTAGACCTTGGATCACCAAGTTCTTGTAACACAGACACAGAAAAAGCAGTTAGAGTTCTGACTATAAAAGAAAATATCACACACACATTCGTTGCCCTAGGCTTTATGTATGTCTCCCAGGAGTAAATATATAACCCATAAGCTTATAAACTCTGCTACTTTTTTCTCCTATCTGATGAAACAGAAGCAGGAATAGAGGGAAGCCCTGAAGCATAGATCATGCTACTTTGTTCAGTAACAGCCATGGAACATGACAAACCAGAGACAGCAGTGTGGCAGAACCACAGGAGACACTGGGCAAAACATCCACTGTCATCTTTCATGTCCTGAGATCCATGTTCCTGGGGTCACACAACTCATATCTTCCCTGAATCTTATTAGACTGCTCCAGGAGGACCATCCATATGCTTAGGACACCTTGGAAATGCTTTCCATGCTTTTGTTATTTTAACTTCCTAGCACATATTAGAAAGACCAAAGTTCTCCTTTGTTATTTTACTACCTTTAGCGGTAGTAGCCGGGGTAGCAGTTTAGAGTGAATGGAATAAAAATTCAGTGTACTGCTAATGACTCAATAAAAGCCCTCTCTTTTTCTTGGGTTTTTTAAAATATATATATTTTTTTAAACATTTTTTTTGACAGGAGTATTCTCTATTTCATCTCTGCTACAAGCGGTGCTTTTTGGCCAATTTATTACTGCAGCTGCCTGGAGAAAGCCTAAAGGAGATGTGATAAAACTAGACTATATAGCAAAACATATTCTATAAATGAGCAATATATACAAAGAAATAATTTGAGGGGGAAATGTCAGATAGAATGTCTGCAAACCAATTTGGCTTAAAATTTGAGGCGTTATGCATATGTGGCATTTGCCAGCTTTCCATTTATCCTTGGAGGGAAGACAGACATCAATCATAACTGCATGTCAGCTACTATCAACAGTGCCAAAATTCCTCACTGGACTTTCTCATCTGGCACAAGTTAATTTAGAATATATTAATGTAAGAACTCTTGCTGTGATTTTTCCTTATAGGCACACAAAAATTATTTCACTTAAAATATATGCTATGAAACTGAATATCTCCCAAGTTGCTATTGATTCAAACTTGCCTCCATTCAAATGTTGCTGCTCATTAGGAATTGTTTTTCTTTCTATGATTAGAACACTGAAAAGTTCTAGAGCTAGAAGAGTCTTCTAAAGATGAATTTATGTGCTTGGCCTTACATTTTTTCTGAACATAGTAAGATGATTTCTTTTTCCTTGAGCCAGATTTTGTAAGCCTTATTCCATCTGATAGTCTCTAAACCTCTTTTAAGCATAAACTGGAGTTCTCATGGGGTCCTGGCTTTAAGGAGGAGCACAGGACAATACTGAGGTATGAAAAATACAGAAACATTCTGTATTCTAGTTTATGGTATGAGTGTGTCTATGATGTTAAGTGTACATTTAAATGAATATGCAGTGAATTTGGTTCTTGCTCATTTTCAGCTTTTCACTGTTTATAATCAGGCTTGGAGCAGACCTTAACAAATAAAACTATAACAGTTATTTTCTATTGCTTTATCCACACATCTACTGCCTATTGAGCCTTCACATGCTTTATCTGAGTGCTTTTAAAAACTGCATAGTCAGTTGCAATAAAACCTGTGATGCTGGAATTGCTGTGCCCTCTGATATTTTGTAAAGGGTGTAATACAAATGTTTGCAAAACCCTCTGTATCTATTGAAACTCCAAGGGGCAACCCTGTTCAAACTAGACCATGAGAACCTGGGCAGCTGCCTAAAAAATCACAGAATCACAAAATCACTAGGTTGGAGGAGACCTTCAAGATCAAGTCCAATCCAGCCCTAACACCTCAACTAGACCGTGGGACTGAGTGCCACACCCAGTCTCCCAGGAACCACCACCTCCTCAGGCAAACCATTATAATACTTTATCACCCTTTTTGTAAAAATATTTTTTCCTAATATCCCACCTATAGTTCCCTTGGTGCAGCTTAAGACTGTGTCCTCTGGTTCTGTCAGTTGCTGCCTGGAGAAAGAGATTGACCCCCTCTGACTTCAACCACCTTTGAAGTTATAGTAAGTGGTAAGGTCACCTCTGAGTCTCCTCTTATCCAGGCTAAACAACCCCAGATCCCTCAGTTTTTCCTCATAGGCTTTGTGTTCCAAGACCCTCACCAGCCTTGTTGTCCTGCTCTGGACACACTCAAGCATCTCAATGACCTTCCTAACCTGAGGGGCCCAGAACTGCACACAGCACTCAAGGTGCAGCCTCACCAGTGCCAAGTACAGGGGAAGAATGACTTCCCCTGGTCCTGCTGGCCACACTACTCCTGACACAGGCCAGGATGCCATTGGGTTTCTTGGCCACCAGGGCACACTGCTGGCTCATGTTCAGTCAGCAGCTGACCAGTACCCCCAGGTCCCTTTTTGCCCGAGCACTGTCCAGTCACACCATCCCCAGCCTATAGCATTGCAGAGGGTTATTGTGGCCCAAATGCAGGACTTGGCACTTGGACCTATTAAAATTCATCTCACTGGACTCTGCCCATCCATCCAACCTTTCCAGGTCTCTTTGCAGAGCCCTTCTACCTTCCACAAGCTCCCACCTTAGTGTTGTCTGCAAATTTACAGTCTCAATACCTTCATCCATGTCATCAATAAAAATATTGATCAGTGTGGGAACCCAGGATGTCCCTCTAACAATCCTGGATGATCTGAGCCCAGGCCAGGGGGTTTACAGCCTGGGCAGGGGGGTCAGAGACCCTGGCATGTAATCAGAGATATGTGTGACTTTGAGCTTGAACCATGGAACAACTTACCATCACTGTATGAAGAAGTAAAAGCCACAAATGTGTAGAGTTAGAATTCTTACTATGGTGAGCTAGAGAGCAAGATGGAGGGAACTGGGTGTTGTCCTGTCCTCCTTCCTTCTTCTTCCTAGCCTCCATCTTTTGGGTGACCGTGGCACTTTGGTATTGGTGTAAGGTAAAGGGACACAGTCTAACATAGGTGATAGCTATTGGAAAGTATCTAAAAATAAAGTATACATAGTTTATAGTATAAAAGAGAGCACAAGCCCCGTGGGAGGGGGGAGTGCCTTGGTCTGGTCTGCTGAACAGACCTGCACAGGCCAGCCTGAAAATATTTTCTGATAAGCAGCACTAAACAACCTTGAAACAGAAAACAGAAGACTTCAGACTCATTCTTAAACAGCCATGTTGGAGAGCAGACACTTTTTACACATCTCAGAGTCATCTTGACCACAGTAAACCCCGAGAGATCAGAACTGGCCCCAGCACAGACCCCTGAGGAACACCACTAATGACTGGTTGCCAACTGGATGCAGCACTGTTCACCACCACTGTCTGGGCCCAACCATCCAGCCAGTTCCTAACTCAGCACAGAGCGCTCCTGTCCAAGCCATGGGCTGCCAGCTTTTCCAGGAGTGTGCTATGGGAGAAAGTGTCAAAGGCCTTGCTGAAGTCCAGGTACACAACATCCACAGCCTTTCCCATATCCACCAGGCAGGTCACCTGGTCATAAAAGGAGACCAGGTTGGTCAAACATGACCTGCCCCTCATAAATCCATTCTGGCTGGGATACCCTGGCCATCCTGTAACTGTTGTGTGATGACATTCAATATAAAGCGTTCGGTTGCTTTCCCGGGTACTGAGGTCAGGCCAACTGGCCTATAATTACCAGGATTCTCCTGGATACCCTTTTTGTGAATGGGCATCACATTGACCAGCTTCCAGTCATCTGGAACTTCACCGGTGAGCTAGGACTGTTGGTAAATGATGGACAGTGTCTTTGCAAGCTTATCTGCCAGCTCCCTCATCACCCTGGGATGGATCCCATCTGGTCTCATAGATATATTAATACCCAAGCAGCTCAGCAGTTCTCTGACTGCCTCCTCCTGGATAACAAAATGGTCCCCACCATTCTGCTCCCTGACACCATCTACCAACCCAGGAAGACAGTTGTCCTGAGGAAAGGCGTCTTCCCGCTAAAGACTGAGGCAAAGAAGGCAGTAAGCACCTCCACCTTCTCCTCATCTGCAATTACTAAGTTTCCTCCAATAGAGAACAAAGGTTGATCTTACTCTTCTTTTTACCATTAATATATTTGTAAAAACATTTTTTATTAACCTTTACAAAAGTTGCCAAATTAAGTTCAAACTGAGCTTTGGCCTCCCTAATTTTTCCCTACATACACTAGCAACCCCCTTAACCTCACCCTCCTTCCAAAGATGATACATCCTGTTTTTATTCCTAAGTTCCTTCAAAACCTCATTGCCCATCCAGGCTGGACTTGTCGATTCATCTTTCAGCACACAGGGACAGTCTGTTCCTGTGCACTCGAGATGTCTGTTTTGAAGCATGCTGACCTTTCCTGCACTCTTTCATTTTTAAGGGCTGCTTCCCAAGGAACTCTCTGAATAAGTCTCCTAAGTAGGCCAAAGTCTGCCCTCTGAAAGTCTAATGTAAAAGTCTTATTGATGTTCCTCCTGATATCACCAAATATTGTGAAGTCTATAATTTCATGCTCACTGTGCCTCAAGTGGCCTCCAACCACCACATCTCCCACCAGCCCAACTCTATTTGCAAACAACAGGTCTAACATAGTCCCTCCCCTNAGTGGCCTCCAACCACCACATCTCCCACCAGCCCAACTCTATTTGCAAACAACAGGTCTAACATAGTCCCTCCCCTAGTAGGCTCATTCACCAGCTGTGACAAAAAGTTGTCCTCCACACACTCTAAAAGCTTCCCGGACTTCCTCTTTTCTGCTGTATTAAGTTCCCAGCAGATGTCTGGTAGGTTAAAGTCACCTACAAGAACAAGGGCTGATGATCCTGAAACATTCTCCAGCTGCTTACAGAATAAGTTGTCCACCTCTTCTTCCTGGTTGGGTGCATGATAACTGACTCCCAGTAGGATGTCAGCCTTATTGGTCTTCCCCTTGATTCTTACCCATAGGCATTCAACCTCATTGTCACTAGTTTCAATACCCAAGGCATCAAAAGCCTCCCTAATATCAAGTGCCACTCCTCTACCTCCTCTCCCTTTCCTTCTCTTCTGAAAAGCTTGCAGCCATCCAGTGCAGCGCTCTAGCTATGTGAGTCATCCCACCACATTTCTGTGATACCAACTACATGGCCTCCAGCTCTTCTTTTTTATTACCCATGATGCATGCATTGGTATACATGCACCTCAGCTGGACTGCTAATTTCACCACTTACTCAGATTTATCATCCTTGGTTCTGTTTCCAGAGTGCCCATCTGCATCCTCTTCCCCCTTCAAACCCAGTTTAAAGCCCTCTCAATAAGTTCTGCCAGTTATAAAAAAATGTGCAACTTTTATTCTTCTAAAGACAGAGTGCTTAGTTGTTTCTTTTTTGGTTTTTTTTGGCTGGACCTGAAGTCTCCTTCCTTTATTTAACAGTGGTCTACTACATTCTTTGGAGTTAGCAGGTTTCCTGTGGCATTCCATCAATGTGTCAAGCTGGTGTTTCACAGTATCTTTCACATTTTATGCTCTCATTTTTAGTAATGCTCTCATTTTTATCTGACAGCAATGAATACCTAAAGAAATAAAAAATAATTTCTACTTCACTTTTTGCTTTGGTGCTTATTCTGTCCCTGTCAGTGCCTATACGTTATAGTAGGTGAGATTTATATATCCCCTTACCTGGCATTTTAGGAGAGTCATGCACAGAACATGAGACTGTGAAATTATTCCTCTTTTCAGGATTAAAAAAAATTGTATTATTTCAACTCACAAAACCTTCCATTAAATGTATTATATATGTTCTATTTGAACATAAATCAAGAGTTCATTGAATGGTTTCTGTTCTCTGCATGCTCTTTTTTTCTGTATAGATTCTTACCTTCTGTTTCTCATAAAATTTTGCAGTATATTTGCAGAGAATTATTTTATTTAGGAGAGGACACAATGAAAAATCTGCACTTTATTTACTATTCAGTTGAATTGTGTCATTTATCTGCAAATTCAGTCCTCTATGTAATTAAAATAATCCTGAAGAGAATATAAAATAAATCTGTCATATTTGAAAGTAATAATTCCCACTTAAATCAATATATACTTTCATAACATATAGCTGAACAAAAATTTTGAAATCTGAGTATCAGAGGTTTTAATATGTTTTGCCTATTCTGGAGATTTTACCTTAATGTTCAATGTCACTTCCATGCAGCCAATACCATTCTGTGATCACTAAAATGTCATGTTGTTTTCAAGATCATCTGTTAGATACTTCATTCCTCATGAGATGTGAGTGTGTTCAAAGAATACAAAGGATGTACATCTCCAGTGGGCTGAGTCTGTAATGTATTTCTCAAATCATGTCTGATATATGAGAAATATGACAAAACAAGAATTATTCAGATCATTAAGAGAAGTCTAATAGTACTGCACCATAATTCCATCTGTTTCCCAAATGCTCCCACATTGACTTCTTTATATTATTGACTCCCATATATTGTCACAGATTAGCAAAAAATACTTTGGAAAAGGTAATGTAAATATTGGCAGGTTATTTCAGTGCCTCCCAGTCTGTAAAGGTACACAGATTTAACTTTTTTGTTGTATGGAGGCACTCTGTCCAGTATTAGCAATTCAAATAAGGAGCTGTGTGTTATACTAGAGAGCAAGAACTGTCAGGGTTTCAAAGTTAATTAGACTAAACAGACAACTAATTACATCTTATTAAAATGTAAAGGACCTGTGACAATTTGCACTAACTGCAAATTCTCATATATCTGAAGAGGTCAGACTACTTAAAAGCGTGTTGTTAATGGAAGACTAATGTAGTTTTATATGCTCGATAGGAATATTGTAAACTGCATTATTTATGACTCTGGTAGGAACACTTAATAATTTTAAGCTTTAAATCAAACTGTTCATTAAGCTAGGGAGTCATCACACCGTCCTGAAAATAGTCTGTAAAAACCTGCTACCAGTGTAATATTAATTTGAAGGTCTGTTGTTTCCCCCCTACCCTACCCCCTGGCCATACAAATATACTGGTATTTTAAAGTATGCAAACCCTAAGGGAGTTCTTTGAAGATTTCCCCTACTGTCATAATCAAATAGCACAAAAACATTTTATCATATTAATATTTTCAAGAATTATGTAAAAATCAACTGCTCTGAGGTCTAAACATTTGCAACTCTATATGATAATAACCAGTAAAATGAAGAAGAGTGAAATAGTGGACAATAGGACAAAGAATACAGAAGAAAGGTGAGGAAATCCCCTAAAATCTTTGTAGTTGTTTGTCCTAGAGTGACTTCATGGTCCTTGTATCCCAGTTGTCTGATCTGTTTATGCTGGATGTTAAGTTCTGCACCTTTAAGACTGGATCCGAGAGCGAAGGGAGGAAAGAAACTGCAGTTTGTTTGTAGAAACTGAGCTCGCATTCCTGCTCCTGGATCGTGTTGTCTGCAGCATGGACAGATAGTGGGCCAGAGCTGTCCTTTGCTGTTAGGTTTTTTTAGCTAGCTGAGGCAGAGAAGTTCCCTAGACTGAATTTTCTTTGTCTTGAAACTGATCAGCCCTGCTCTGGACTGAAAACTCAGGAAAACACTGGGAGCTCACACCTGGGGCACACCGGGGCCCAGGACGTGGCATTTTCTAGCACAGCAGAGACTGAGCGACCCAAGTTACATCACATGACAAGAACTTTATGAATTTTCCATCTCTTCACAACAACGTTCAATGTTATAGAAGGCCGTAACAAATCGAGTGAGCCAATCTAAACGAACTTTTAACTGAGTTTATTGTATTAGCATGTGGCAAAGTGAGCAAACAGCGCTGGGTGGCCGGGGAGTCTGTGCTTGCCAAGAGCTTGCACCTTTTCGGGGCTGTATCCAGAGTTCCTGTATTTATACACTTTGTATCTCTTGTCTGCCAGTGTACTCTGCATGATTTCTGCAGCTGCGTGGGCTGTTGCTAGGGGGTCTTTTTCTGCCTCCTGGTGGTCATCGGGACGAAGGCCGTGGGTCTTCCTTGCATGTCCTTCCTTTCTTGCAAGCTATTCCCTGTTTTGCAACATGCTATCTATCCTCTGTTTCACAACATGCTAGGCATAAGCATATCCTGACTTATGCTGTTTTCCAGGCGTAGGCACCTCCTGTGCCCTGGCTTTAGCAAGATTTGATAAACAAACATTGTTTCTATTACATTTAATATTATTCATTTTTTATGCTTGTGAATACTTTGCTTGTTAAATAAACTTTTCTTCCCCACTTTTCTCCATGGAAATCTTTTCCTGAACCACTAGGGGGAGGGGCTGTTTGAATCTGCTTTCTAGAGGGACTCCTTTGGAAGTTTCCTCCCAAATTTGTCCTACACCAGGACAGTGCTGCTGTTAAATACTGAGCCATTATTGCATTTCTGGCTATATATCATAATATTTTAAGTACTGACTATCTTCCCTTTAAATGCCTTAGAGAAAGTGTAAAAGCTGGGGTATTTATGATCTGCAAATGAACCAGGCCAAGACTAATGCAAGAGTGAAGATTTGCTATGATGGAACAAAAGGCAGATGCTGTTTCAAATCATAACTAACACAGGAGGACACAGAATCACATTTAGAAAGCCTCTGTCAAAAGTTTGGGTGTACATTATTTCTTAGACTGCTCTTAGGATAAAAATCAATGCTAAGAAATACACCTGGAGTGAAAGCCAAGGACACCACAGTGTTATTAAATTTCTAATACTTACTAAGACATTCAAAATTGAAAACTTTCCCAGACACTTCCATAGCAGAGAACATGGAAGACAGTGTTAGAAATTTTATGGTACTTATGAGAGCATTACAGATAACAGTCTGCAGGAGCAGCATTAGTTTCAGCTAAAAATTCAGGGAAAAATGATATGGTTGAGTATAATGTTTAGCATACATTACTTTTTTCTTTGATTTTAACAGTTATTACCTTTCAAGCTGATTATTCTTGAATTATTGCACACTTCTCTCCTGATAAATTAATATCTAGATCAATAATTATTCTTGCTGATGCTGGTAGTTTGCAAGAATCTCAGGAATCCAACCATCCTCCAATCCAACCATCACCAAGTTAGTGAAAGGTCATTAGTTTGGGGATTTTCTCTGAAAGCAAAAGCATGTAGTTCTTGTTGAAATATATTGTTTTGGCTAAATAGATGCAAGTTTCAAATCTGAGTAAACTCTAGAAAATAATCTTTAATAGGAGAGATGTATTTTGATATGGAATCCCTCATACTTACAAAAAAAATAAAATCAAATAAACCCTACAAAACCAAAGAAACAGGACAGAGCTTTGAGTGTGACAAATACAGAGATTTAGATTTCATTTCTAATAAAAAATATTCTTTCCTTGCAAGCATACAAAATGGTCAAACAAAGCATTTTTGTTTTCTTCTGAGTTGAAAGGAATACAGAATCAGCTAGACTGAAAAGACCTTGGAGGTCATCCAAACTATGACTGAACACCACCTTGTCAAACAGACCATGGCAGTAAACGGCACATCCAGTCTTTCCTTAAATACCTCCAGGGACAGTGACTCCACCACCTCCCTGGGCAGCCCATTCCAATGCCCAATAACCCTTTTTGGGAAGAACTTTTTCCTAACGACAAAGCTAAACCTCCCCTAGTGCTGTTTAAGTCTGTGTCCTCTTGTCCTGTCACTGGTTGCCTCGGAGCAGAGACTGACTGCCACCTGGCTAAATCCTCCATTAAGCTAGTTGTAGAGAGTGGTAAGGACTCCCCCAAGCCTCCTTTTTTCCAGGCTAAACACCCACAGCTCCCTCAGCTGTTTCTGAAAGGACTTGTGTTCCAGACTCTACACCAGCCTTGCTGCCCTTCTCTAGATGTGATTGAGGATCTAAACGTCCTTCCTAAATTGGATGGACCAGAACTGGACACAGCACTCTACGTGTGGACTCGCCAATGGCAAGTACAGGGGAAGAATGACTTCCCTGCTCCTGCTGGTCAGGATGCCATTGACCCTGATACAGGCCAGGATGCCACTGACCTTCTTGGTCATGTGGGCACTGGCTCATGTTCAGTTGGCTGTCAACCAGTACCCCCAGATCCCTTTCTGCCTTGATGCTGTCCAGCTGCTCTGTCCCCTGACTGTAGCAGTGCAGGAGGGTGTTGTGGACAAAGTGGAGGATCCAGCACCTAGATTTGTTAAACTTCATATTGTTGGATTTGGACCAATGATCCAGCCTGTCCAGGTCCTCCGAAGAGCCTTCCTACTCCCCAGCAGATTGACACTTGCTCCTATGTTGGTGTCATCTGCAGGTTTGCTAATGGTAGAGTAGGTTTCTTATGACCCATCAAAGAAGCTTAGCCACCATGGTTTATACTTTCTCTCTCACATTCTTCTATATCTGTATACTTTCTCTCTCACATTCTTCTATATCTCTCCTAGTTCCCATGGAATTTGTTATTTAGTAGGAGAATTAAAATCCTGGTGTTATAGTTTTCTAGGCATTACTGCCAAATAAAAAAGTGTTGGATTTGGTTGATTTTGGTGGGGAGGGGTGTGTGTGTGTCTCTGTGAGGTGGTGGTTTTTGGTTGGTTGGTGGGTTTTTGGTTGGTTGGTTGGTTTTTTGGTTTGGTTTGGTTTTTTTGTTTGTGTAAAATCTACATACCTGAAACACATGGCGAATGTCATGTGAAACTTCTTTGGTCAACTCAGCCATGCTAAATTGTACAAGGTAGATACAGGGCATGTTTAGTACAGGATAGTTGAAACAGCCAATATATGATTTGACTGCAACACAACTGTCTGAGAATGTGCCTTTTGCTATGCTCTTTCACTTGTTGTATGCTGTGCATGAACTATTATGCATAATAGCTCAATGCGTTATATAAATTAGAATGTTTAAAATCTTGATTACAACTCTTCCCTGAAGTTGATGAGAATCTTCTTCTTTACAAGGCGGTTGTACTTTTACCATTCCATTTTGGTAGTTGTTTTGATTGCATAGCTTGGAATTTAAAAATAAAAATTTTGAATTCAATAGATACTTCTTGCTAACTTGATAAGCTGTGGTATTTCTAGAATGAAATTTGTGTAATGATTCTAAAAGCTACTACTGTTTGTGTTTTCCCTGGCTGTGCACCACTGGTCATGTTTCTGCAATATACTTTTCTTCATAAAAGGGAGAGACTAAAATAATTTTCTTGATCAGCTGAAACGAGTAAGAGCAATATCCTAATTTCATTTAAGGAATGAATCTATAGATACGTTTCCTAATGGCTGCATCAGAAAATAAATTATTGTTATAAATGGTGAATACAGTTATATAAAATGTAGAAGAATGAGAGAGTGGAAATGATTTAATACAAATGGATATATTTTGATTACTAACAAATAATTTAAGTGCTTTGAACTGTGCACCTAAGTAATCCTTAACCTATCATTATAGGGTACAACACACTTTGCTTCAGCAAGCTAATTAAATATAAGATGAAACATGTCATTTTACAGCCTCCTGACTTAAAATAAGAATATTCAAATATCTAAGTAGAAGATTTTCTTAGATATTCTTCTGGAAGCAAAAAAGCTGATATGGTTTGATGCTCTCTTTATTTTCTAAACCTAATAAATAGTTTATCCAGTATATTGCTATCTTGGTAAAAATGTTCAGTCCCCGTACAGTGCTATGTCATACCTCTCCTTGTTATGGGAAGTGCACCAGAAAAAAAAAAAAAACCTCACTGCTTTCTCATGTTTATCCCCTAGGGCTGTAGTTTAATTGGCCTATGAACAGCCTCACACTCAAGAATGTCTGACAAACCTTGCAGCTACACAGTGGTGACCTCGAACCAGATGCTCCAAGATCCTTTATTGCCATCAACAGTACTAGAAGTACATCTGTTGATGTTTCTGATTTTTCACTTGAGTATCACCTTAGCAGGCCTTTGGCACTTAATCATGGTACTGAGCTTACATTTGCTTCTAGTTAATGAGCTATCATGGAGTGTTGTTAATTAGTCTAATTTAAACCACATGAAAACCAGAGACTGCTTTAATATAAATTTGTGATAAAATTAGTTTTCTATGAGACTGTCTCTTAACTGACCTTGCAGTAGCAAAAAGAAATTAGCTACCTCAGAAACAATTAGGTTATGTATGCATAATCTTAATACAATAGTGGTAGGAGCACCTTTTATAATTTTCCCAAGAGGGGGACTGCAGCAGAAATCTAAACATGAAATATTGATATGCCCTGTACAGAAAATGTGTATACAAATGACACTTGAGTAGATTGAAACAGAAATCGTTGGTGGAATGAAATCTTCTTCTGGTATGATTAGGTTATATTCCCCAGTATGTAGAGCTTACAGATAGCTGCCAAAGTAAATCCATGTAGAGAGTAAGGAGGAAATTGCTATTTCTGAATGGCAGCCTCTGGCTGTGCTCCCCAGAGAAGATGTCAGGACCAGAGATGATGAGTTTCAGGGTCTGACAAGGATAATAAATTGATCCAAAATAACCCAAGGCTGGTGAACCCTTGGGTGTTCTGCATGATGTGTGAGTCTGACAGGATTTCTGTGCATACGCTTTGCATCCAGGGAGGGATACAAAGGACTAGCTGGCTGGCTGAGCCTCTCCTAGTATTACAACAGGTTATGGTATTATAACTAATTATTTTGACTTTAATCTGGCTTCTTTGGATTAGATTGGAGACCAGAGAGAGCAATTTACTGATATTGCTAGACATGCATTTTTAAAAAACTGGTCAGTAATAATAAAAGCAGACATAAAACTTCCGTGATCTATGTCACATCTCTTGTAATTCCATCACTGCAACAGTAATCCTGAGTGTGATGACAACATACCAGTAATATAATGCTTAGTGGGAACAGATTATATCAGGCAAATGACTATATACATATAGTGGAATGTATCCTGCATGCATGTGATATGCATACGGTCTCGCTATACAATTTACTGCAAAGGCGAATAGAGTTACTCAGACATAGTCACAAAATTAATTTCATTTCAGATATTTCCACCAAAAAAAAAGTTCCTTCTTATGGACAGACAGGACTAGATACTTATGTTTCCTGCAAATCAGTTTTCAGCCAGATGCATGAATTTACTACTACACAGATAAATAATTTTCATGTAGCATGTTACAGTTCTGTTCAGACTGCTGCTTTCTTCTTCACAGTATTTGGCTTCACCAGAGTATTGCAAATTTGTAATGAAATTCATAGACTTTTATAGAGCTTCTAGAGTGATGGTCTCTAGAGTATCAATATTCAACTAGACAGTGAAAAGACGGCAGATACAATTTTCTATTATGTAAGTCTATACCTGCAGAACTAATTCAGAAAGTCAGACTTATTTTATGTTTGCCTGTCTTTTCATACTCCTGCAAATTTGAACTATTTACTTTCTGTGCAGTATAAAACACTCCCTAATTTCCTCTTGTTCTACATTAATCCCTGTTCCAATGTCACGGATGATTTGCAAATAACATTGTTTTGTTATTTTTACATTTTGTTATGGGCTAGCAAATGATAAAAATTATCACACCATTTGAAGTAACTGCATGAACACAATTTAACAAGAAATCCTTAGAATATTTTTAAAATCTGTATGTGCCTCTTAATGCTGGAGAGAAGTCATTTTTCCATATTTTCAGTAAATTTAAAGATATTTATTCCCTATGGCCTTAACCCAAATATATTGTTCAGTTTAATATCCCTGTTTCTGTATCTGCAAAATGGTCACTTGACTAATAAACATACTTTGTCTGGGTGCTGTGACTTTAGTACTGACATATTTATTTGTCATTATAAAAGGGATAAAAATGTCTTTGTTTTGCACATATTCAAAGCTTAACTACATGGAAATTTCACTGTGAGACTGTCATTTGGCAAATAGAGTGAATTCAGGTACGGAGCGCTTGATTCTGCTTTCAATTTAATTCTTTACAAAACCTTTTCTTTTCATCTTGGATTCTCTTCTCCCATTCTTGGCAAACTTTTTAAGGATAGTCTGCAGTTGTTTCCTTAAGCCTGAATAATATTTGCAGCAGCAACATGCTGAAATTATAATTGAAATGAGGGGCTGTGATCATCCTTATCATCTGCATTTGTTCCCACATTATGATCATTAATTTATTCTGGTTTGCTATCTTAGTAAATTAAAACTGATTCATAACTTGTAAATATAATCAACGACAACAGCTGCCCTCTTCTGTATCTTTAATAAAATGGAATCTTCTCAGCAATCTTTTTGTCTGGAAAAATTACTATTTAATTTCAAGACTAAACCTCTTATTTTTTGTGTCAGTCTGATGAGTGGCATAAAACATTCGAGTCTAGTTCCAAAATGCTGCTGTTATAGAGGCCTCATTAAGAGCTCCACAGTAAAAACCTGCATTTTGCTTACCAATAAAAGCAGGACTAAAATCTCCATTTGATACTTTAATGGTTGAATTGAATCTCTAAATTCAGCACAAAAGCTTTTCAAGGGACAGTTGGAATTTCTATTCTTCCAATAAAATATTTAAAACAGTCTTCACTAGAAACATTTCAAAATGATCTTAGATGTGCTACTTTGATTTTAGTCTGCCTTGGCTTTCCATAGCTAAGTACACAGTAGTTCTCACAAATTTTTAGCTGATGATGTTCTGAAAGGTTTTTAGACATATATCTTTTCTGAAAAGTCTAACTCTCCTATTTTGGAATAGCCTGGCCAATTTTGGTTAAGACTAAGGACTAAAACTTTCTCACTCCATATTCTTGGCCCACAGTATATTAAGGCAGGAGAAACACAGGAAATACCACATATGCCGATCTTTCAGTAGAGAATTTCATTAATTTTACGACACTATATGTAGTAACAGACTCTACTCAGTGTAAAGAATTCATTTTAGCTATAAAATAAACTCAAATATACAGGTTGAAGTTGACAGATTCAATAAAGGACACAAGGCTTCCTTTCATTTCTGTTTTCTGTTTCCTTAAGCCCTTTCTAATTTGTAGGTTTCACTATCTCTCTCTGGTTACTGCACTGCATCAAATGTTAGCAAGGTCAATAAAATCTCTTATCTATTGAAGCCAATAGTAAATAGAATTAGTAGGAAGCTGTGGACTTCCCCCACCCAAAGAGGCAGGGATTTGACTTTCAGATAGGCATTGTTAAAGTGAGAGGCGTGGCTTTAAAGCCTGGGAAAAGTAGACTCCACCCCTCTGCCTTGGGGGATGTGTCCTCTAAACCCCGGAAAGTAAAACTCCACCCTTCCTCTATAAAATCCACCTCCTTGTCTCTGTTCAGGTTCCTCTGTCTCCGGATTAAGCTGAGTTGGTTCCTGTGTTGCTGCAATAAATGGATTCCTGAGTTTAACCAAGCACAGACCCATCTTGTTGAATCTCTTATGCCAGTCACCAGCAGCTGTAACCTCCCTGGACATGAAGCAGTGGACATATCTTGCCTCTCATTTAACAGAATACCTCCCTTGCAGTTATTGTGCAGTTATTGTTTACTGTTGCATTTCTTTTAATTTAGAAATTTGGACCAGTCAGTCCTGGCTGCTTTTTTTTAATCTGAAGATTGAAAACCTGATTTCTATACAAGTCAGATTTGTCTCTTAGCAAGGAAACACACATTTATTTATGCATGTTTAACTTTTTCAAAACAACATGATGTACTGTAAGAGTCCTAAGATAGAAAGGTATTAAAAAAATTACAAACTTCTACAAAAGCTGTGAAATAGGCTCCTACACAAATCATTTGTCAATGTCTCAGAAAACAGAATCTGTGCTTTTAACTGAAATGAGTGTTTTTTCATCTCAGACTATGTGAAGGACAGTATTTGGTGCAGAAACATTGACCACCTATCTAGAACATCCATTTTGGGATGACTTCTATAGTACCTTTCCTCCATTCCTATAACATGCCCTTCATTATCATTAGCAGGCAAACAACTGCTGGCTATTTTTCCTGGCTTGTACTACTCTAATTGCAAGGAAGGAGAAGTGATTGTTCTCTGAGTTAAGCATGATCCAAGACCTTCTGAAAAGCTGGATCTATGCAAAGTTTATGAAAGGAATATGAAAAGTGCGATTGTGACTCGTGTCAAAACCAAAAAGAACAAAAGTATGCCTTAGAGCTTGGGAGAATGGCAAAATAATCATGTTTAAAATGTTGGTGTGATGTCTGTAGAGATTCTGTAGAATTGGCTGGTTTTGTCAATGTTGCAATCGAGTAAGGCATGAAAATATAGAATAGCTAGGCTGTAGCTGCTAAACTTTAACCATAAGAGGAACTGAAACTCGAAGAATATATAAAATAACTGTCTAATATGCTTGTGCTAAGAAAGGGTGAAACAGAGGGTAATGAGGAAGATTGTTGGCCCTCCTCCCAAAGAGCATCCTGAGGGGGCAGAAGGTTACCAAAGACCCCTAGCAACAGCAGGGAGTCTGTGCAAAATGGACTTCACCATGTAAAGAACACAAATCGAAACACAATGAAAAGAACAAGAATCAAAAGGAGAGAACCAAGGAGAAGGGTATAAAATGAAGAAGTCTGGACTGGTCAGCATGCGTGTTGGTGGAGCACAGACTCCCCATGCACCCAGCACTCCTTGCTTATTGTCCTTATTATAGAATACATTAAAGCCTTGATTTGCTGCTGCATCAGATTCTAGTGGTCAGCCTGATTTATTCATAACAGGAAGAAGCTGCATCCCACTCAGTGGGAAACACTGGTAATTAGGAGTTAGGCACTACTGTCTCTGAAATCAGTGCTGAGTGCTTTTCCTTACAGTAGGAAACATGCAAGACTGTGTTTCTGTCAGGTCTTTGCACCTTGTGTGCTTTTAAATCCTGATGGAGGATTTTCTGACACATTAACTAGTGGCTGCATATTGAAAGCTCCCATGTGATTGCAGGAAGTGCACTGTATAGTATCCCTTTCATATGATAGGTGATGATGGAGAGCAGATGTGATGGGGAACAGATGTACTGGGGCGGGACACTTCAATCGGGAAGGCAAAGAACAAGTTTCTTCCATATAATTTGTACAGGGAAATATTTAAGAACTTGTCTGCTGGCTGGCTCTGAGATTTCTGAAAGTCAAGTTCTCCCCTTCTCTTTTCCCACTGATTCTTGTGGTAGCTGGTCCAGACTTGGTAGTGACGCGGTGTGGGAGCAATGGGAGTAGC
>VWYI01021653.1:225-24439 GCA_013399455.1 Anthoscopus minutus
TGTTTTTGCCTCTAGGAAGGTATTTTTGTGCCTGTCCTAAAAATGAGAGAACTCTCGGAACACCTTTTTGGCTGTCTCCTGTGCTGAGGCTGTCCTGATCTGGAGGATCTAATTTCTAAATCTCTAAGCTTTCAATCTGTCCATTCCAGATACCTTCTCACCTTGAAATTGTATTGATTCTCAACAGAAGAACCATCATGCAGGGAGATGCTGCTTGTCCTTTCATTCATTCCCATACTCTTTGTTGCAAGCCTCAAGGATAGTTGTTCAGATTCAGTCTGGTGTCTGTGCCAAAGCTGTCTGATTTGTGATTAGATGTTCATAATTTCAAACTTCTGAAATGTTTACGAGGAAGTGCCTGTTTCTCTCTCTAGGTCTTCTATAGGTCGGTGAATTTTCTTCCTTTTAGTGCTATAGTCATTATTTAAAAGTTCTCAGGCCAACTAAAATAACCTTGGTCAGTAACATGAATAGAGAGTTAAAAAAAAGTAATCCTCAGACTAAAAGTTTACAGCCTAGTGGGAAAAAGTAAGAGAAGAGTAAAAATAGGATTCATCTGTACTTTTTCCTTATAGGAATCTGTTTCTTGAGATAATGAATAAATAAATTGACTTCCAGACTTTTAGCTTTAAACAGGAAAATTCTAAATTAAAATTGAGGCTACATCTTTAATAGAAATGTCAACTTCTAGCTGATGTTGAGAGGAGGTGTTGTATGGTAAGCACTCTGGGGCTATGGCAGGAGAAATATCCCATTGCAAATAATGTAAGGGAAGAGTCACTCCCGGTATCACCGCTGTCTTCCTAACAGGTCATGCAGTGACAAGGTTTTTTTAATGTGAGAACACTAAACTTCCTGTAAATGTGGGAAAATAGTACAGAACCATGCTTGAGAGAGCCTCCAAGGTATACACAATTTCTGGAAAAGCTTTGTTTTATTCCTAGGAGCACTGTAAACTCATGTTCCAGTCAATCTGGCACAGTCTCCTCTCTGTACTATGTCTTTTCTTAGGAGGCTGGAGGCAGCAGAATCTTGCCTGAAACACTTATGCCTCCTTTGGGAAGCTTTTCTGATTTTTACCATACTGGAGCGACTACTTTTCCTTACAGATGGATAGCAGACTTTTTGTAACTGGTGTTTTCACAAGTTTGATGTTAGTATTTTCCATGTTTCCAGGAGAATAGAAGCTGGAAGTTTGTAACTTCTAGCAGCAGGAGAAAGACTCCCTGTATCCTGCAGTTGTTCTAGAAAACTAGTTCAGGACCCTGGCTGCAGAAGTGGATGAGTGAGTTGTGTTGTGGGAAGAGTACACACTGGATGCTTGAGGGACCAGAAGAAAGACAAAGCAAAGTGTTATCTGTTGACTTCACCCTGTCCTGGACAAAAGACCCATCTTTAAAAGGGTAAAGCCTTTAAAAGAATAAAGGCCAAACCTTTGTACTTGCTTCTAGCCTGGATCTGTGATGGTACAAAGATTCCTGAGGGCCTTTTAGCCTTCCAGCTACTGCTCATTAATCTATGCAAGTACCAGTGCCATGGCCTTGACATCAAAGGCGACTGTAAGACTGATAACAAAGATAGTGCAGGATGACACATCCAACGTGACAAGAAAGCAAAGACATGATTGTGGACAGGATTGCTAACCTAACATGGAAGATTGTAAACTAGACTGTTAGACTGAAGAGCCTTAAAATGTTCTCTTTTGGGCCTCACTCTGTAGATCAGAACCTTCATAGGTAGCGAAGTCAAACTCTCATGGTGCAACACAAATTTGAAGTTTTTCTTCTTATACTTTAACCTCTGGATTATTCTTCTGTCCTTACTCCACTGTTTGGGATTTTTTATTTTGTGGATAGGCATTGATACATCACACCACCACTGACTCCTAGAAACAGGTGGAAATATGAAACATTCTCCAACTTATGCTATAGAATGGAACAGAAAGGGAAAAAAATTGATTACATTTCTGCTATCTTCTAGCTTCTCCGCATCGTATTTACAGAAAGTTGTCAGCCTGAATTCTATCTAGTTAAGTCAACAATATTTAATTATTTGAAAAAAATATTGACATGACATTCAAGGTGTTTTTGCTTACTTAATGCAATTCTAATTAACATTTCTTGCCCTAATTGTGTATATTCCCTTTGCTTTCAACACCCCAATGAAATTCTTACCAGTGATAAATAAGGCAAAACATTCTGCATAATATTTTTGGAGAGTGAGTAGGGTATGCAGAAGGAGAGGGGATTTCCTTATGAAGCAAGTATGACTTCAGGAAAACAGAAAACACTGTGAGCCACTTTAGGACATAAATATGCATATACCAACAAGGTTTGCATGCTAATCTTTCGGTTGTCTTGGATATGGTAATCTCTGTGCAGGTGGTGGGAGAGGAGGAGGGTGGAAGACTTTTTCTAAAGAGGATCAGGACATGAGTCATAACTCATTTAAGGCCCATCACTTCTTGTCTAGGGTGGGTGTGGGAGGGTATTCCCTAGGAAGAACCTGAAACTAAGTTGTATTTAAGGTGACAGCCAGTATCTATTTCAGCAGGGTCCGGGGGAAGGTGAGAGAGAGAATAAAAACGCCCATTTCTTTGATCATCTTACTCACCAGAGATTACCAGTGCAGCTGGGACTTCCACAGTATTCATGGTAGGCGTACAGATAGCTGCTTAAGCACTTTAAATAACTCTGGAGGCTTTTCCGTCTCTCCATTGATTACCTAGGGACCCTATATTTCTGGCTTTATTTAGATGGTTCAGTAAGCTTTATAAATAGCGTTTTGCCCTGCCTAGCTGTAGGAAGAGTACCCATACAAATAAGAAGACAAAGACTTGAGTGAGGAAAAAAAAAAGTGAAAGTTAAGCTATTTTGTGTGTGTATATTCGTAATTTTGTGGGGGCAAATTTGGGCTGGAAGGTATTTTCATAGTTAGCAACAACTGAAGAGTTTGATCTTTACAATGTGGAAGGCAGCACTGTGATGAGTGTGAAGAGTCTGTATTGATGGTATGCCTGAACTCCAACACACAGATGTCAAAACCAAGATACAGTTAGTTAAAAAATGTTTACATTTTGCAGTATGGCATATTACAGACCTATTTTTTTCATTTCTAATAATAAAAAAAATATGTTTTGCATGCATGTCTTGGATTCATCTGAAGGATGTATTCTTAGTATTGTGACTAGATCTGTAAAAAGAGCCTGTCATTATTATCCTTCCTTCTATCACTGCATAATGTGCTTTCCTTGTGTTTTCCTCCTGTCTAGCAGTGGCAGCCAAACATTGTCGTTTCAACCAGTAAGAAGGGCAGACCTGGGTTTTGTCAACTGATCTGTTGCATTGCAAATGCCAAGAGAAAGAGAGGCAAAAAATTCAGTGTTGCAGTGGCACTTCTGATCTGTGCTAACATCTTTTTTCTCCTCTATAATCCCCTACTGATTCACTCATTTGAGTCCTAATGCGATTCTAATCACGTCTAAATCTGCAGTTCAATATTTACGTTTGTTATTTAAAAACAGTGCTGCTCTAGACACCCAGTGGTCTCACCCCTCATCACCCCATGACACTTTTCTGAATGACAAACTGTTGTAAATATCATATATCTTAGTGAATACTAAGTAGCAGCTTAATTATGGTACAGTCTTGAAGTTTTCAGAGGAGTCTTTGGATAAAGATTTCTTATGTTTCCATTTTGATTGGTTCTTAGGGAGTTTAAGTGTTGTTTCTACCTGATTCACTCTGTTTAAGAGAATTGTTGCATGTTTATTCAATATATTGTGTCCTGGAAAAGGCAGTGTAATGGAAATCTCTGACTTTACAGGTAAGATGAAAATATTTTGTCTAATGTCGCTTGAGCTGCAGGGAACTCCAGGAGGGTCTCACAAAACTGCATGGGCAGAAGGGTGACAATATGTGATTTCATGTAGTTCTAATGTAGCTAAGCTAAGGTGCTACATCAGAGGAGAAATAAAGCAGTGTATGTGCAGAAGATGCTGAACTGAGCACAGGAAATTGCAGCTCACAAAGACAGTTTGGTTTCCCTGTGGTGAAATCATTACTTCTTTGTACAACAGTACCATCATCTTCCTGCTGTGTATAACCTTCTTATGCCCTTACATTCAGTATTGTGTGAAGCTTTTTCCTCCTGCTCTGAAGGATATAAGGGAGGTCAGTGAGGACTAGAGGGTGGTGTTGGAAATCACGGAACAGGAGCCTTTTGCAGAGAGACTGAAGGGTTTCAGTATGATTGAAGTTTACAAAGTTATGAAGGTAGTGGGTAAGGTGAATGTGTACATTCACTCGATAAATGCCACACCATCAGAAACTGGGATACTCAAGGAAATTTGTAGGAGATTGAAAATGGAAGCAATGCTTCTGTATATGACTTCTGGAGAACTTCCTGAACCTTTTGGCATGGCAGGTGATAAGGGCAGAGGTTCAAAAAGGGTTGGACAAGTTGCTGGAGAGCAGGTTCATAATTTGACATGAATAGGATTTTGCCTGGGTGTACCTTATAACGCACCACACATTTCCTCAGTCTCCACAACTACCATTAGAGATGTTTGCTTTGGAGAGCAGCCAAGCCTCAGCATTTTACCCAACTAATCTCTTCTGCTGCCCCTGTCACACCCACAATTCTGGTCTATGTGGACCAAATTCAGGGAGAGTTAAATGTTGTCATTTTATTTTTCAAATTTGTTTTTATTTAGGCTTTTTTCCTCCTTTCAGAATCTGCTGGTAGTAATGTCCAAATATTATAATGATTCCAAGGTTAAGAGTATGTAATACTTACAGAAGCACTAGCTAAAGATCATTAAGTGTCTAAGTACATGCTGTCTGATTTTCTGTCCTTGTTGCCTACACAGACTGCCGTGAATAAATAAATATTTAAAATATCTGTATCTAGGTCAGCGTATCTTTATCACTGAATGCCCACATTGCAATAATTGACTGCTTCTGTGAACCAAATAAAGTATCAACATTTATCTTTGCATTAAATCAGAGTTAAAACTAGTAGCAGATTCAGTATTGAGGTAGTGATTTTCTTTGTAAATATGAGGACTTGGCCGACTTTCTTCAAATGGTGTTATTCTAATACCTAGAAAAAATATATGTGTGCATTATTGAATTCTCTATGTTTGTTTAGATACTACTTGTCATGATTTTTTGAAGACAATAAACAGATCTCAACTCTTGGAATTTAGGTTATCAGAACACAAACAATCCAACATAATAAAATACACAAAATTTTTATTTAGGTAACTGATGCAGAGCAATTGTATAACCATTTTGTGGAAAGGACCATGCCCATAAATTAGTGAAAATCCTGGTTAGGAAGCTCTAGTTTCTTTTCAGCTCACATCAACAAAAATTATTCTGGGGTCTGTTCAAACCCCAACAACAAACCCCAACAAAAACCTCAGGCAACTTTGTGCAAAGACTTTTGCGTTACTTTTCCAAATGTCCTGTTCACAAAATATCGGTTCAACTCCGTAGATCAAAATATGCAACAAAATATTGAAGACTACATGTTAATTTGATATAGAATACATTTTGAACTGTTAATTTATTTTTTAGTTTCCTTCAGTAATGGTAGCATTAAGCAGAAGATGCATGTCACATGACATTTGGGATGTATGGTAAAGGCTAAGGTTGTCTGGCAAGGTTAATAAAGTTCACTGTTAATAAAAGGTTTTTCACTATTTATGGTTTCTGTAAAAGGTTAATAGCAGTTTAGTAGGAAAGTTGATTGATAGGGAAGCAGTCATTGGCTGAAGTTGCATTATAGATCTGCACATCAGAGTATTAAATAAACTCTTTCTTGATAGAGATTTCCTCATTAATACATGGTGTGTATTTAATTCTTCAAATGTCTTACCATTTACAATATTGGCTGTAAGTGAAAGTTTCACCTATATACATACACTGAATGGAGTGGGGTTATCTTAGCTCTTCCCACTGTGTACATAGTTACTAGCTTGAATATTGTATGCACTTCCTTTTCTGTTTATTTTCAAGTCTTATTGTAAGTTTTACTTGGGATTTTGCTTCTGAAAGTCCCTGAATAAAATTACTAAGAGACATTTTAACCAGTGCTGAAAACTCAAAACTGCATATACTTTATTTTCCAAACCTGAATGTAAAGAAAGGCTGCACTAAATTCTCAGCTTTGATTATTCTGGAAGGAAACTGCCTAATGGTCCATCCAGTGGTTGATTTTTTTAAAAAGTCTGTATTTTGAAATTGTATAGTTTTCAGTGTTGTTTTTTAGAAAATTTGAATAATTTTAAAATTCATTTAATTAATTAATGTAATCATGTAAACTCTCGATTTTGGGTTGGTTTTAATATTTTTATGACCACCATATTTTATAAATATGTAAGTTTATAGTAAGTTTAATGAAGGAATACAAGCAAATAGTATAAGTGAAATCTTACTAATCAATATTGGAATCAAATAAGCAGTTTCAGGACTTTATAAAAATATTTCAGAGAAGACAGTATCTCACTGTCAGAGATTGTACATGGGCTTTTTTAGCTTTTTTAGGTAGTTCCACGCTTGTAAAAAATTTCTGAGTGAGGTCCTATATCTCATGTACACATTGAAGGTACTCAGGCACAGTTTTTGAAAACATCAATTTGATTGGATTTTATTATTTTTATTCAGCTAAAGCCAGTGAAGAATATTCAGCTGAAGCCAGACTTCTCTGGCCTTGCTCTTTACCTGCATTCTTTTTTTTTACAGTATTAACACACTACAGAGTATATGCTGTATGTGCTAACTGCTTTCTCTGTTCATACAAAAACCTTCCATCCTGATTTCAATATCTATATGATTATTAAACTTCTGCTTACCCTCCCCCCAAAAAATCTGTTAAAAAAATACAAAGTCAGTAAGACTTTTGACTATAACTAATTTTATCAGATGTTTGAGCTTTGTGTGGGCATTGTGTTGCCAGAAAACTGAGTGATCAGCTTGGCAAGTTGTCTGAGAGACAATCTTGTGCTCTACTAGAGCAAAATCAATACAAAGAGCCTGTGAGGCCTGATGGTGCATTGGGAGAAGTTGCTAGAACACCTAATATGGATTTTGGACCTGTGCAATTTTATAAGTCTACATGCTGCAGGCAAATTGAAAGTAAAAACAGTTTCAGTGGTTGCTGAGTTTTGTCATGAAATTTACTGAAATCATGTATGTTGTATTCTACAAGAGAAATAATTTCAAATTATAGGTAAATATTTTATATTAAATTTATAGGTGCCATTTCTCTCTATTTTAACTGTTCAGATTTTCTCTCTCTTGACATCCTTTATGTTTCACTTGAGTTTTTTATTGTGCATATTCTAAAACAAAATTCTCTATATTTGACAAAACTAGTGATTTTTGAGTGATTCGTATATGTTGACTGGAAAAAGGAGAGAGATGAGAATAGCAAGATATAGGAAATGAGTTTTTAAAATTTATGGTTTGCAGAGTTCTGTGAGAAATGCACAGGATTTCACTGTCACAGTCTGGGTCATATGCCAGCACAGACAATTGCATGATACATGGTAGGGATTTTACAGCATGCAGAGAATATGGGAGTTTTAAAATGAAATTTTATTGGTCTCTTTTATGAATCCCAATTAATCCTCTGTATAATCTATAGAAAAGGAAGAGAAAATATTTTAAAACTAAAGCTAAATGGCACAGCCTCCTCTGAAGTAGAGGAGTGATAACATTTTCTTTACTTACACAGCTGTGTCTTTCTTGCTGTGAAACAGGAGGCAGGAGGTTTATCAAAAGGTCCAGCAGTAGCTTAAGAAAGCTCCACACATCCTGCCCTCTAATTAAATCTGTTTTTTACCTCCTATATGATGTTGAAGCAATTTACTTCCATCACAATCTTATCCTTCAGAAGTTAAGTCCCGTTGAATTGATGTCCAAAAGTGATTGCAGTCATGAATTGGGTGTGGCTACTCTGTTTTGGCCTGACTTGAAATTTGTTGATTCTTCCCCTTTCCTATATTTAGTTACTAATCTTGGTTCACAAACTTGGGAAACTTTGGGAATCTCCGCAGGCTATTTGCGTTCATTGCACAGTGGCTCCTTATTGCTGCAGACACCTTTGTTCTTTTCCCAGTCTGCGCCTTTCAAGCAACTCCAGCTGTGTAAAGATAAGCATGGGAGCAAGTCCTCTGGGCCTGAGAAGCACCAGGTCTGTCTGAAGCAAAACTCCTTTTTTAAGAGTCCAAGATAAGAGTGGCAAGAACAGTGATCTGAAAGCTGTGCCAGTATTTGCATCTACAACACCCATTACCAGCCTGTTGCTTTCTTGACTGGTGATCAAAGTTCAGCGCTAGGACTTCCCTGTCCTCTTACAGCCTTGCTTCTGGATGCCATTAGTTGCTTCCATTAGTTCCATTTTTTCATTACTGTATTATCTCAACAATTTAGATCCAAGTCCGTTTTTCCATTTGGTTTATGTCTAAAGTTTTTACCTTGGCTGTCTGGCAGTAGTCAGGGATGGACCCTGCAGGTTACTTCACAGGCACATCAGCAAACAACCTTTCAGCTCAGCAGGGCTCAGACTGGAGTATGTGTGACAAAAGGTAGCTATAAAGGAAAAACAAGCATAGCTGTCACACAGAGTGAAAAAGTACTTTGGATTTCATGTTGCAGAAAGAAGAGCAGGTACTTAGATATATGTACCATAATTTTAGTCATTAAATTTAGAGAAATGTATCATGCTATGGGCATATATATGTAGGTTCATATTGATGTTACTGTGAATTAGAAATGTGCAGGGAAGTTAACACAGCAGTAATAAAATAGTCACATGGAGGAACTATCAGTTTGAGCATTGTGAAGGTAAAGACCTTGCAGCAGTTCTGTATTCATCCATACACAAGCTGATCTCATTTCTTGGGCATAGGGTATCTTAACTTCGTTTGTGTGTAGAATAATGTAGGTGTATGCCAGGGGCTTTTACACAGCACCTCCTGGCAGCATTAGTACTTTTTTTACCTTAAGTTAGACATTAACCAGATTTTTTTCTAGCATACAGTTTTTCTTTTGGACCAAAATACACTGCCACATTACAGCCTTGTAAGTAATTTTAAAAGAGACAAAAATATTTAAATAGGAATCACAGTGTATGCCATCTTTTTCTGACCTGTTAAAATATAGAAACATTCATTTATTCAGATGTATTCCTGTTCTCTGCTGTTCAGGCATGCAAATTAAGCAACAGCTTGTCAAGTAAGATAGTATGATGTTTCTGAATAGTAATTTTTAGCTCTGATAAGTTTACAGTCTTTCTTAAATGACCACATAAAATGAGGAGCATTGACTTCATTCAGGTTCAAGACAGAGGGCAGCACAACCTGAAGATGTGTCTGAATGCAGTTTGATTTAGCCTCAGGCAGTAGCTGTTTGTAGCTTGACTACTGCAAAAGTGATTTTTCAAAGGTTCATAGTGTGACCATAGTTGAGCTGATTTTCACAGCTGGGATCCTGCTAAATGTCAGATCCTTATTTCAAAGCAAGATACTGCTTGAACCCTATGACAAGATGGTCTCCACTTTTCTTATGGTTAAAGTAGTGTATTGTCTCTTCAGAAGCAGGGGAGTGTTTCGGCTGAAATTGTTAAAGAAGAAATTTGGAGTCTTTCTTTCAGAAGTGAACACTTATTTAAGCAACTGAGATCCTCTTAATAAGAATTGTTGGGCTACTTGCATTTTGAGGATGCTCTTACTGCATCTCCAAAGATGATTGCCCTTTCCAGAGTGAGAAAAAAAAAAGGCAACTTCAAGCATTAAGGAATAAGACTATTTTTTAATTTATAGCTTGATGTCTGATGGTGGTAAGTTTATTTTAGGAAGCTGTTTTAATGTAACACCATTGAGGAAGAAAAAGAGATGATGATCTGTCATTTTTTTTCAAAGTAACTTTTTATTCACCCACGTATAGTCATTCATAAGTATTGCTTTTTCTGATAAAGCTTTAAAAATCATAATCATCTTTGCAGGTAGAAAGCCTGTCTTACTCATGCTCTTGCTCAGTTGGGAATGTTCCCACTGAATTAACTAGCCCTCAAAAGGGGAGTCAATGTCTTTGCGTAGGTTTTACAAGTTTTCTGCGCCATATCTTTGACATTTAGGGGAGACATTGGTTTGTTTGGTCAGGACTTCTAATGTATCTGATTTACTGAAAACAGGTCTGGTGTCTGTAGAGTGTTCTGTAGAGTAGTGAGGTCCCCTGCTGCTAAAGTACATACTGGTTATGTGAGGTTTAAGTGACATGGGAAGCATCTCTACTGTTGATGCAATCAGTGAATAGCTATGGTATGGTACAATTACTGTTGCAGCAAGCTGAAAAGTTTTTTGTTAAATTTCTATATACCTCTTTTTCAATAATTTTTTAAAAGCATGACTTTATGTTTAAGAGTGGGAAGCATTATGTGTGATGCTGTGGTAGTTTCGGTTTAAACCAGGCAGAAACACTAATTTAGTGTAGTGGTTTAGATTCGTCAATTTGAATTTTTCCTGGCCAATGCACCAAATAATGTGGTGGGTTTAGAGGGCTGATTAAATTCACCAGTGCACTTACTCGTTTTTTGCTGTGAGATATGATTTAGGAGAAGGGCAGTAACAGGCTCAAAACTTAAGACTATGAAGAGAGCTTTATTAACAGAATTAAAAGAATAGAAAAAAATCAGAGTGAAACCTCCAGAACACTTTCCCTCTCCCTGCCCACTTTCTTTCTTTTCTCAACTGACAACATAGAAACAAAACGTGGGGTTTTAAATCAGTTATCGTATCTACAATAGTCTTTCTTCAGTTCTTACAGGGCGAGGAGTTTTCTCTTGCCACGCCATGGAGATTTCTCCACAAGACCAGTCTTCTCGTGGCCTTGCATTTTTACAAACAGCAGCTGCCCGGTTTAGAAAATTTCTGCTATTGTGAAATTCTTCCTATTTCCACAGCCTTCTTACGGCTGAGTGAATGGGCCGTGTCAGCTTATGAGGTATTATTTTTTAAGGATGAGCTGTTCAAAAGGAAAGGTTCTCTTATTTCTATAATCATCTTCATCTCTACGAACAGAGGTCTTTTTCTTCTCTCCCTGAGGCACAGGGTTTTCTTCACTCTCATCTCTATCTCTCTTTCTCTGTTCAAGTTTCTCATGGCGTCGCTGCTTTCTTCAACATCTGCTTTGCTTAATAATGGCTGCCTCTGCTCAGGTCTACAGTTTGAACTCTCCATCCTCCCATACTTTGTTTTCTTTCATGAATTAAAGGAAATACTGTAGTTTATTATAGTCCATCTCTATGGCATTACCAAAAGAACTTTCGGCCTCAATACTAGGCATTTCCGCATTATCTTTCCATCTGGAACTTTTTTTACTGACCCTGGTGTTTTCCACACTTTACTCTGTGCTTTTCTGTCACCCAGGGGAAGAATCGTGCTCTGCAGGTCTCATCTGTGCACTGGAAGGGTTAACATTTCACCCAGGCCGGCAGGTGTTGGTGGGCAGTGGCTGAAGCAGTCACGGTGATGGATTTCAGGCTGCTCTGGGCTCCTCTCTCTCCCTCTGTTCCCAGCACCTGCTGGGGGTGCCATGGTGGAGGTGGTGAGGGACCTGGCCTGGCCCAGAGCCCAGGGAGATCCCAGCTTGGCACGGGCAGGAGGGGCAGGGGCAGGGCCGGGTGTTACCGAGATCTCAGCAGCTGTGGCCTGGCCCAGCTCCGGCCGGGGTTCCCCTGGCCTCCCATCCCCGCCCGGGAACCGCTGGGGCCCGGCCCGGCCCGGCCCGGCCCAGCTGTGTGGGCAGCCGCAGAGTGGGTCCGGCCCCACAGAGCTCAGGCTGAAGCCGGAAGCCGAAAAAAATCCTTCCTGGATTTTAAAATGTGATATTCAGAGGAGGACACAACTTCTCAATGGTTTACAAAGCTGTCAGTTCTCAGAACTAGACAGCCATTGGCCTTTTCTAGGCACAGAGGAAACTCTCAGGAGCCTCTCTCAGGAAAATAATTTCTGTGGGTGGTTTTCTTCCTTATTCCGAAATATCAACCAGTGTCAAACCAGCACACATGCCCATGTAAATGTGAATTGTTCTTAAAAAAATACCCAAACAAAACCTTTTTTACAGAGCCTCTATAATAAAACCTTTCAAATTAGTGGTTTCTTTTAACCAGCTTTCAATTGCAATAGTGAGAATCTGAGTAGCTGTTCTGCATTGTTACATTTATCTTAATTTCTATGCAGTGTCATGCTTTTCTAATTTTTATTTAACAGTTTGAAAATTACTCCAATGGTTGTCATAGCTTGGTAGCCACAGATATCACAAGTATGTATTTGGTCCTCAAATACAGAATTAAGGAAAAGGGTACACTTGATGTTAATAATTGCCACTTCTCTTTACTCATGCGATGGGTTCTATCAAGTGTCTCCCTTTGTAAAAAGTGGACACAACTCCTAAACTCCAAATACCACTTATCTTTCCAGAATTTTCTCAATCTTTCTGCCATTTTCACTTCATATTCAGTAGGTGAATTAATTATGACTGAATACACATTCATAATCACTTAAATGCAATGTTTGTGAGGTTGTTTTTTGATGTATTTTTTTGAGTTTAGAATAAAAACAGGTAGAGTGACCTTGCATGGAATCAAGGTTACTGTTTTTCTGATTATCACTTCATTTTGCCTGCTGCAAAAATAATCATATCAACAGCTTTACTTCTTATTGGGGCAGATGTGAATGACCTACCACTCATTATTACCTTGGCTCTTCTCTGTAAGTAAAGAAACCTTCTTTGCTTTTACTTCTTCAGCTTCTTTCCTTACTTTACAAAAATATCATTATGTGCAAACAGCAAACTAATTAGAATTTATAAGTATTTCAGGAAGAAGACTGAAGTTTTAAAATAAGTAAGTAGGGAAATCACATTTTTGAGTACTCAAGTACAAAAAGATGGTGGAAAGCAATTCAGAGTTAAGGAAAAAAATACTAAGATTTTCCAAACTAGGTTACATATTCATTAACTTGAATGATCATCTTTTTTTAATGGAAAAATAGCTAAATATCAGACTTTAAGTAAATTCTCTTACTTCTTCAAATGAGTTAATAATGGAGGCAGTCATTTAAGTTGTGTATTGACACAGGAAAATGTTTTAGCTTTGTTTCACTCTACACTCTCCTTGCAGAAATCAAAGTTCAGTTCTTGAAATTACCTTCAAGCAGTTAATTTCAAGCAATTGCCTGTCATGGGATATATTATTAAAATGATTTTTGACCTTCTCTTAGCCAAAAAAAAATTGTTTTTCATACTGGACTAGCTTTCATACTGAGAAAACAAAAATAATTACAAAAGTATATGTTTGTAATAAAAACGAAAATAGAAATATTATCAGTGACAAGTTCAATAAGCAGTCTCTTCTTTTGAGAAATGGAAGGATACAAAATTGGGAATTCTTTTTGAATACTATAACTGTATTCTGAACACTTAAAACATTTTCTTTCATGAAGAAAAGTCTTGCCATTTATGCTCACAGTCAAGTTAGGAGGAGATTTATTGATAGGATTTGTGGGAGACTCCTTCCACTGGCACATGATCCATCTTCTACTCTCTGGTATAAACTTGAGCCTCTTGTGGGGATGCCATCAGGTTTTGTTCTCTTTCTTTCTGGTAGCCTGGCTCCATCTTACAAGATCCGTTTCTGCACGGATCTTGTAAGATGCCAGATTGCACAGGTGGTAGATTCTATGTTCTGTTATCACTTCTGTACTAGCAGTGAAACACTTCTCGTCCTGTTTCTAAATATGGTCAGATTTGCATTAAGCACATTGCTCTAACTGTCCTGTAAGCACTGGATAGTGCACTTTAATTTTTTTTTTATGTATTGGAATCCTAATGTTCATGAATGTGTTGGTTTAAGAAGCATTGGATTTAACTGAGGAGCATTGTAAAGGAGGTGGTGTCACACATTTGGCAGATGCACTCAGAGTAGCAGTCTGAGTGAAAAATACACTGAAGGACCTTAGTTTAATATAATGAATAATTTGCCAAAGTAACTGTGTGTTCATTAGCTGGAGATCTGATTTGATTAAAGAACCAATTTTTGCCAGTTTGCATCACTAATCATTTTAAGGTTTCTTTTAGTCAAGAGCAGTTCAGGTGTCATTAAACCTTAGCTCTATACTAAATGCACTAGGGTCATTTCAACATGCCACACATCAGTGCTTAGCCCTAGGGACAGAGAGAGCTCTCCATAGCAACTCTATCTTTGTTCCTGTTTGGCAGTTACTCAGGCAGGATGGCAAGATGTGGCTGATCTTTTCCAGATGAGTCACTCTTTTTTCCTCTTAACCATCTCTGCAGGTCCATGCATTGAGCTGAAGCCCCACTTCACCTTCCCTCCCCTGCCCTTAAAAAGTAAACAGATGAAAAATGAGTTGAGGAGTCTCATTTCTGTTGAGGTGATGTGTCCTTCCCCTTTACCTCCTTGACAGAAGTCAGATGTTTAGTCCTGACTATTCTGTAGGTATGAAAATATTGGAAGTTCACAAATTGGATATACCTTGATGTGAACAGTTGGGCAATACTGGGAGAAAAGAGCTTTGTGAGTGAAATAATACTATTCTTAGAAGGCATAGTCACACACCATTTTCTTCTATATACCTATACATGCCTATACAGGAACTCATGGCACCAAAGAGCAAATTCCCTTGCAAACATTTTCTAAGCCAATCTGTCATTCCAGTTTTTTGATTCATGGAGAAATTATTTTAGCTGCTATTTTTGTAAAGAAATATTACCTCTTCTGTATAGCCTGAATATTAAAAATGCAAGGGAGTGCCGGTTACCCTTCAGAAACCCTGACTGCTCTGACTGTATGGTAGCCATTATATTTCTTTCACGTTGGTGAGCCTCAAAGCTGTGTATCTGTTTAGTGTTTCACTGATTTTAAGATGAAAATTAATTTCTCTTGGGATTTTTGGCTACATGACTTGCTATAAAGTTAAAATATAGTGTGTTTCTCACAGTTGGATTTTTGTTTTCTATCCAAGTTGGATAATGGAGATGAGCAAGCAGCCCAGATACGGCGTGAACTAGATGGACGACTACAACTGGCAGAACAAATGGCAAGGGTAAGTGGTTGCCTTCTTGTACCAAAAACATATCTTCCTATGAGATTGAGTGGGATGGTCCATAATGTGTATTTCCTGTTTCTGATTCTAAAATTAAGCAGACGGTTGTTTGAAAACAATCTGTCAGGTGCATTTCATCCTACTCTGAAGAATGTTTGGCAACTTAGAGAGAAATCAAAACCTGGTTTTGATAAGGCATATCCTGTGTGATCTGACATTTCCTTCAACAGCAAGTCCAGTTTTCCTGATTTTTTTACATTGGATGAAAAAAGCTTCTTATCAAGAGGACAGATCTTTTAGCAACACAGTAACAGTGTGTTTTATTTGTCTTCTGTGTGGGCATATTATTATTTGAATGATCCTCACAGGATGTAGTATAGTTTGAAAAACACTACTAAGGGTTTGGGGATTTTTGCTAGACAACACTGAGCTTTGGCATGTTTTTTTAACCTCTAACTAAAAATTACTTGGGTTTTTTGGGTTTTTTTTTTTAATATATAATTTACTGTCTCTGTTGTGCTGTGATGAGCCAGTCCACACAACTTGCTGTAGGAATTTTTGGTCACAGTCAACTTGCTTGATCTTTGTTGTTGAAATAAAATCAACTGTAAAGGTTTTAATATAAAACATTTTATCATAGGCCTTATAATACTCAACAATAAAAATTGTCTGGTTTAGGAGCAAGGTTCCTGTCTTTGCTGACAGTATGCTGGGATTGGTTTCTCATTTATGTGTAAAACATATATGTTAACATAATTTTTATTTTTGTTTAATTTTGAATGACAGTCTCCTAAGCATCCAGAATTCAATATTTGGGGGAACTGTGAATAAAATTTCTGTGTATGAGTTCATATATGCACTAAACGTGTACATATGTTTCTTCTTTGTGTTTATTATTATAAACACAGTATTTAAATACTTTTGTCTAACTTCTACAGAGGGAAAAAAATTGATTTTTAAGTTATCTCTTAGGCTGAGAGATTATTATTTAAAATCAACCAGTGCATAGTAAGTAAACATTCCTTTCAAAATGGAAGTATTTAGTAAAAGTATTTAGAAAGTATTTAGTAAAAATAAAGGTAAACAATAATAGGAACTTCTTGTCATGATTGTAGTTTATTAGCTTTATGTTAGAAACATGAATGTGATTGGCTTATTTTTGGTAGCATGGGAAATAAATGAAGTAACAAAGCTACTTTTGGACAGGTCATTTTATAAATGTCATTTTATGAAATATTGGAGGTAACATTAAAGGTGCATTATTAATTACTATACTTAAAACACCTGTGAGTAGAAATACCTGATGTGTGGTTCTTCAACTTGGATTTATGATTAAATGATTCAGGGAGATGTGCAAGGTTCTCTTTTTACTTTATTTCTTCTTTCCAAAATTACCTGTATTTATGGGTCACGATTAGCCTTGCCATTTTTGTTTCGAAGACATAAAAATAGACACTGAAATTATGATTTATGCTTTTATTTATTGTCTCGTAACTGAAAGCAAGTCAATAAATTAACATGATCTATAATGTGGGGCATTTTGTTAAAAATCTCTAACTTTTAAAATATATTTTCCAAGGAAAGAAAATTTCCAAAATTTGTAACAAGAGAAATGGAGAACATGTACATAGAAGAGTTGCGGTCTTCAGTGAATTTGCTGATGGCAAATTTGGAAAGTCTGCCAGTGTCTAAAGGTGGGCCAGAATTCAAACTGCAGAAGTTAAAGCGATCACAGAATTCTGCATTCTTGGACATAGGAGATGAAAATGAAGTTCAGCTGTCAAAGTCTGATGTGGTTCTCTCCTTCACATTAGAGGTAATCACAAATTTCATAGCAAACTTGTTGATTGTTTAAATTGCTAGAATATCTGCCTTGATACTCTTTTGGTTTTAGTCCTTTCTTGGTAATTTTCTTACGTTAAAGAAGTAAATTATGCCTTTTATCTTTGGTAATTCGGGTTTAGAATACAGCTGTATGATGCATTTTCCTCTTGCAGCAGTAGTATGGGATGAAGTTCTAATCTGTATAGATCTCAATTTACTTCAAAAGGAAGCCACGAATACATTTGGTCATTTAAACAGTTCTGATGACGGAATAGAATCGTAGAGTGGTTTGCATTGGAGGGGACCTTAAAGATACCTAGTTCCAGCCTCCCTGCCATGGCCACCTTCCACTAGACATGATGGACTAAAGCCACCTCCAGCCTGGCCTCATAACTCAGGTCCAATTCTGCAGATGTGCATACCAAGAAATGCTTATCTCACTTTCAATAATAGTAGAATCAAAACATTATCACATTGTGCATTGTGTATTTGTTGGTCAGAAGATGCCACACTTGTGTTATGCACTTGAACTGACTTCAGTTCATTTAGCAGGCAATGTTAAAAATAAGTATTTCAATTGTTAAAGAGTTGAAAAGAAATAAAAACTGTTTATCTTTTGAGTATTTTTTTCTCAAGTGAAATGAGCATCTGTGCATTTTTCATGTGTTTAAAAGTCAGATATTTTTTCCCATGTCATCATTGAAGATACAGAATAAGAAATATCAAATGTGGACAAAAAAAGTTTCCATTTTTTATATCAAAGAGATATTATTTATCCCACTATATGCAATTTTAATATTGCTAACTAATAATGCAAAAGCCCATCAGCTTTCAAAGAGTAGTAAGATCCATCATTCTGTATGCCAAAAAATTTTAGTTCATCAAGCAAACCGGAGTGCAGTCCTTAGTGTTGAACTATAGGAGAAGATGAAGTATTTGTAACTCCTGTGCTGAATCCTGTGTGTCTCCATCGTGTGTGCCATGTCTGCCTCAAGGAGAATACCAAGCCTGGAATGGTCGATAAATGGCATTTACCAGAGTAGTTCTGAATAATCTAAAAAGTACCAAAAAAAGTTTGTCAATAATATTTCTGGTCTTCAAGAAAGTGTGCTTGGTCATAGATGTAAGAAGAAGAAAAACCTTCTCTGTCCCTCTAGAGAGAACTATTATGTACTAGAAATGATGTGATATTTAGGGGAAAAACACAGTAAAAGTTTGAAACAGTCATGAAATGAAAAATTACAAGAGGTAAAATTTCTGATAAATTTATAGCTGCTTTGCTTTGTTTATAGCCTCTCTGCTTTTCCGCCAGCTATGCAGACTGTCAGATCTGGTAAACTGTTTTTTTTTCCCTTTTTCCCCCATCAGCGATAAAGAGATTTTCTGCAAGATAACTAATCATCAGTTCATCCTGTGCAAGGCAAAGAATGAAGTTATTACTCTACATGTGATAGTTTTTAGTAGGACATATTTTAATTTCATACATGATAGTAACCACATAATTTGACTCCCTTTCCAAACAGTATGTACATATTTTGCTCTTGGGAAGCAAAATCTAAGGGCAAAAGGAAACAGTTGAATTGATATTAATGAAGACTGAAATATGGAAGATGTGATCCTTTTCTATGCAAATAGCCAAATAAGAAGCTCTGATTGCATTTCCTAGAAGAGAGAGTACTTCCTTTTTTGAAAATGTGAGGTTAAATGTACATAATTCCACATGTCTTGAATAACTCATAAACGTATCTATGTCACATCTTGTGTGGGGACTCGGTTTTAAAGTAACCAGCAGAATCTCCATTGAGGGCTGCTGAACTAGCACATGAATGAATAGGAAATCTAAATCAGAGTGGAAGAACCCCAGGATTTCTAGATGGAGGGTAAAGTGGCCAGGGTTCTTGCTGTTACTGTGCATTGTTAATATAAATAGTAGAACTTGCTTGTAATATTCACAGTGTTCTAGTGGGAGTGGACCTTTCTGACTGTCAGAGGAATTCCTGAACATCACTGCAAGCAACAGCCACTGTTTTTGCAAGTTGAATATTTCCTTAAATATCCCATTTGAAGAGATTTAGAAAAAAATTTTAAAAACATAGTAGTAGAAGAAGACTTATTTATATTCTTCACCTGTTAGACAGTTTCAAAAATAGAAGAGCGTTTAGGAAGCTGTTTAGCTGCTAATGAGCTAATACAACCACTAGTGAGCGTTTCCTTTGGAAGGAATGGAATGCAACCTTTTCCCAGTGCTAGAATCCAGAATTGTTACCAAAGAAAAATGTACTGTGCAATTAAGTTGGAAACTCGGGAGAAGAAGTATGTACATAAAAATGAGTAAACATGAAGTCAGTATTCAGGAAGAACATGTATTTGGTATGTGGAAAGACCATATAGGCAGTATTACCTAGAAGGATCTTTAATGCTGTTTAACTACTTGAATTCCTGAGCAGTGAATGGAAAGGAGGGATGCCTTGATCATTCTCCCTGAATTGCTGTTATCATTTATAAACCATAATAGGCAGTATTATATTTTATGGGTAATATAAAAATGGTCTAAAAGATCAATGACTGTTATCTCACTGTAATATTTACAAACTAGCAGTTTTGCAAGGCATACAACTATTACTAACATTTGGGGAGTTTTAGAGTACAAAGGATTTTATAGCTGGTGTACAGTCGGGTTGAATTTACTTGAATTGGAACAAAGTGGCACATGTGCAAAGAAGTTTAATAGCAATAATTTTAGTAGTTGCTTGCTGACCTAAGAAACCAATTACCTCTAATGAGACCATTACTTCTGGCACCTTTAAAAAAAATTTAACAAATGTTGGTTTCCATGTAAGGTTCAGTTGAAGGCAACTTCTCTTGATAGAGCACATTTTTCCCAGTTTCTTTGCATGGGCCCAAATGGTACTGGCAAGAAAAGTATATTTTCCAAAGAAAGCAGTGGAACCTGACTGTCTTCTCAAGTCTTCTGAATTAGAAACATCTGAAATGCAAAAAATTCCAATAAGTTCACACTGTGACAAGATTTATAAAAGTCAGAGAAGATTTAAAGTTGAGCTGTGTTTGGCTCTTCTGAGTTAGACTAGTCTAGAGGAGGTGAAAATCTATAATCTGCCAAGCTCATAATCTCCCTGGTGAGGAAAATTTGCAGGGCACAGCTGGTAGCAGTGGCTTTTTCTGTTTCTCTTCTCCCTCTTGCCCATATGCATACTGAACCTGACTGCAAGTACTGCACTGGAAGAAGGAACGGATGTGCATAGTGGGGAAAAAAATTACAGGAGCCAGTACCAGTGCTCTGACCTGCGTCTTGCTCAGCGCACCACCAAATCCCTTCTGAGGTTCAAGGGTTGCAACCTCTAGAGACACAGACCATAATTTACCTTTCTAGATATGATCAGTGTACTTCTTTGTTTACCATCAGACTCAGAAACCTATTTGTTCTATAAATAGTCACTTAGATGACTGATTAAAAGATACAGTTTCTCATGTATAACGATTTAGAATCACATTCAGGCATTAGTCTCAAGTTGTACTATTAGCATTTAAATTATGATTTGAGTAAGTTTTTGGTCACTCTCCAAGTAGAAACAAAGCAAAAATTTTGATTCCTTCTAGATGTTGTTGAAAGTGGAAAAATAAGATAAAACCAAAAATCTCCTCTGTATTAAGATTTGAGTGAGTGGACTTTGGAATTTGGGGGATTTTTCCAGGTTTTTATTCTTTTATTCTTTTATTTTTTTATTTTTTATTTTTTTAAATTTTATCTTCACAGAGCTTAGTACTGCATAATTATGCTGTGTAATTTTTCATGAAGCATAAATAATTTGCTTTCTTTTCCTCAGATTGTTATAATGGAGGTACAAGGTTTAAAGTCAGTCGCTCCCAATCGGATTGTCTACTGCACCATGGAAGTGGAAGGGGGTGAAAAGCTTCAGACAGACCAAGCAGAAGCATCCAGGCCGCAGTAAGCCACTTTGCTCTTGCTGCATCAGTATCTCTTTTCTGTTGTGAGAGAACTTGTCTGATTTTTTTTACAATTTTTACGATTAGCTCAGTGCTAGGTTATGTGAATTATTTTCTGAGTAGTTGTCTTGAATTCTTTTTGAGAAGTTAAAATACAAACAATACTTATTTGGGGTGAAGTAAATGCGAAGTATGGATGCTGTCCAAGTGAAAGCCATTGAATGTATGGATGAGGAAAAGAACTAGAGACTGCATCCTCCAAAAATACAAACCTCTTGATAGATGTTAGCCTGAGGTGATTTTATGTATTCTAGGTTAATGTGGAGGTGGCCTTGTGGAGTGTAACTTCTGCAGTTGGAGGGAAATCAATACTCAGTAATCAATCTTGACAAAGCTTGCTCACCTGCTGAGTCTGTTTCATTTTAAATTATAGGATTCACTTCTTTCAATTAATTTTTGATGGAGTCAGTCAGCAAACTGACTTGGAGGGGGATAACATCATGCCATCTGTAGTTGAACCAGTTAGTGTAGCAGAGAGTAAGAAATTAAATTGGTTGATTTGTTTGACCTACACACTGTCTTCAGACACTTTTCACTCTGTTAAAATGTCATTTGGAATCTTTTGTGAATAACTTTCCAGACAGTATGTTGGGGTTTTACTGGCACCATAGTGTGCCATGTGAAAGACAATTTAAAAATTGCAGCTGTTACAATATCTGATAAAATATCTTCTATGGAATTGGGGTGTTAGTTTCTATTCCATTAGGACCACAAAGACAGAATTTTTCAGGCAAAATTAGAAGCACAATTTTATCTGTCTCTTCTACGGTTGGGAGTGGAGCTAATTCGATGGACTTTCTTCTAGCTGTGGCAATTTACCTTGGCAAATAATCTGGTAGCATATTCAAACAGCTTTGCAGAACACTAAGTACGTGGGACAAGATGTAAAATTAAGTTGTCACTGTTCCTGGCTGTGTTCCTTCGCCAGGGTATTGGAATGCTTATTCTTATCATTTCCATGTACTACACGAGGGCCTTGTGAAAGGAGCGATAATTAAAAAGACACACAGATGTACACATTGAAGCAAAGCTGTAAGTGGGTATTCAACATCACCTGCTTGTTTTTTGATCTTTTAGGGTGTTTTCAGGTGGTTTGGGGTCCCATGAGACCCACTAGGCTTTTGCATGGAAGGCACGTCTCCAAACTGTCCTTTTTGCAGTTGCTTTCCTATTGTTCCCTGCAACACGTGCCTACAGCCTTTGCCTGCTAGCACAGCCAAGGTTCTTGTTTCTTCTGATGGTGTATTGCTCTTTTTCCTCACTCTTGAACTTGTTCGGTCCTGTCTTAATGATTAGTTAACCTCTGATGTCATTGGTATGAATCCTAAGGTCACCTGGAATACACAATCTTTTGAATTTTGGACATATTTATCTTCCTTTCAGAAGACAGTCTGGATGTCAAGGTTTTGTTTTCTCTAGCTATTTCCAGATCTAGTGAACAAAACATCATAGGGATGGTTCACAATCAGTTCATGGCTTACTTATTTCATACTGCAGGTTAAGGTAAAGGTTGTAAAATCAATCAGAAGTATATAGATGCATCAAGTAAAAATTACCAACAGATTAATTGATTTTCCTACTTGTGAAAGTGGAAGCTTTGTGAAAAGGGAAGTTCCAGAAAAGATGGGGTCAATACAAGAACGGCTGAAGTGTTTCTAGAAAACGTATCATGTTAGGACCTGCTCCAATCTTGTAAGCTGATTTAATGAACTTCAGACTCAAAAGGTATGAGTGGATTGAATATGGGAGAAAGACAGATTATGGGCTATTCCATCTAAATGATGTTGTACAAACCAAAGTCATATGGATTTGTTTGGAAAAAATTGTGCATCTGTAAATGATGAATTTTTGGGAAAAGCCCTGAACTGTAGTCTGGAAGTACATGAATGGGAGTTGCTGGTGCTGTTGACCTGCAGTCCTGTAAAACAGTATAATTTAAAGGGCCAAGGATTACAGAGCTCTGGAAGGTATCTAGTTCTTGTGCTCCTCTGAGTTGTGCTCTTTTCCTTTTCTGGCAAGAGTGATTAGGAGACATTGGCATGCAGTATGATTATGAATATTTAGAGACATAGCTTTAGAACACAGATAGAGACCTCGTTTGAGGCAACAGGGGAGGATATTAAATAAGACAAGCATGAAATTAGCAAATTACGAGCAAACAGTAAGAAGATGGAGGAAGCTGCCTAAGGAAAGGGACATGCTTTCTTCCATAGTTTAGTGTTTCTGTTAGAGCCAAATCAGGTTTTCTTGGCAGTAGCAATATTGCTTTTATTGATTGGTGGTGGAGGCAACTAAGAGGGCTTAGCAGAGTTTAATCAGAAAGTACGCTGGTGGAAGAGCGCTGGTGGGCAAGCACAGCCAGACCATCTCTTTAATGATACAGAAAAACCAGCTGTCAGATGCCTGAGGCTACTGACTGCCTGCTTTGCCTGCTGCTGGAGCTGGCTTCTTACTGGTATAATTTTTGGTACTGTCTTTCTGATATGAAGGAAGAGTATCACTGAGGCTGGAAGAGACCATAACTTCAGATTTCACATGAATATGCTGCTAGGAAAGGGTACCAAAGCTCTCATACTAAGCATGGAATGAGACAGTGATGAAAAGAGAATGATTACCACCAGCCTGCTGTGGGAGACTGTTGGCAGGAGTTCCGAATCATGTGCTTGTCACACACATTTTTCTGTAGTCAGTTTATCATTTTGAACTGGTAGCTACTTTTGTGAAAAAAAGCCAACCAACCAAACAAAAAAACAGTATAAAGAATTATTTATGCCTGCTTTTTTCATCTGTGAAATATCAGTGTATGTGGTGCAATGCAACCACTCAGTCAGAAAATTTGAAAGATTTGACAGTGAAAAGGAGAAAATAGATAGTAAGATGAGTGTTTCAAAATGCCGCTGCAAGCCAGTGTGATCTTAGAGGAGGGATTAATGGATACGTGAGTCAAGTGCACACTTAATACACAATTTACCCACTATTCCAAAATGCTGAATATTTTCTAACGTATTTTTACACATATATATAAGTGTTCCTCTAGATCCCTGAGTGCCGCCATAAGAGTAATATAAAAGCTAGAAACAATATTCTTCTTAAAGGGAAGATGCCTGAATAAAATCCCTGGAAGGAGAGCATCGTTTTCATCAGTAATAAATATTTTCTGGTTTGTTAATGCATTTAACCCCTGCTTTCTCTCTCTTTGAATGACAACTTTGTGAGTTTAAGTGCTTC
>VWYI01021654.1:652-11015 GCA_013399455.1 Anthoscopus minutus
CTCTCATCAATGAAATCCAGCCCACTGCATTTTGAATGCAAGCCGTTTTGTTTCCAATTCTTTAAATTCAGAAGGATTTGACAATGTCAAAAGCACACTGTTTTTAGTTGTATGTAACAGGCTGAAATTCAAGCAAAAATGTTTACGATTGTCAAATTAACTGGGTATAACAGGAAAATAGTTGAATTTCTTATCTGGAATCTCTTGTTTAGGAAATATTGGTTAAATGCAACTAAAAATGAAGGAGAAAGGAAGGGAAAAAAGAGTGTCTGTTCTAGTAGCTATAAGGATTCACACTGATTTAATCAAATACTGAACTGTAATACAGGCATATTAAAGCATCTTACCCACTGAGTAAATCTTCCTCATCAACACCTCTGTCTCAGACATCAGACCTGAGATAATGTCTGCAAAGTGATTATGAGTTCGCATTTTAACCCATCTGATATCTAGAGAAGAGAAATGTTAAGTCAGTGTGCTGAGTAAGTAGAACATTTCCTTGGGAAGCACACAACAAATTCTTGTCTAGAAGAATGCTACACATACTGCTCCATGCAACCACAATCAAGTTTATTGTTAATGAGCACTACAAGTGCACAGAAAAAGCAGTCCCCAGTTCACTGGCAGAACTGAATAAAACTAGAGATAGTGCATCAACAGCAAAGAGAAAATATGTCCAAGTGGGCACTGCTTTACTGCAGGAGACTGCAAGCCTAAACTTCTTCCAAGCTAGCAGGAAGCAAAGCTCCAGCTTAGTTTGAAGCTTTTATCTTAATTTAAAAAAATAATAATTATTAATATAATTATATAATTATTTGCCATAATTATGGTGCTTTGCAACTCACAGGAAAATAAAAAGGAAGTGTCCTTACGTGTTTCTGGCTTGTTTCCAAACCTCTGCAGGTCTTGTTTGTTCTCTCTGACAGTGGATACGGCCTGTATGTCAAGTTTGGAGCAGAGGGTACAAATGTGCTCTACAGTTTCATCAGTGCTCTTGGCATTACCAACTCCAACAGAGGCAGTTAAACCTACAATCTAAGCACACACGTGAACAGCAGTGGTTGGTTCTTCATTCCACTTATTCACAAGTGGAATAAAACCAGGAGACATTGTTATCGGTCACCAAATGGCCACCATCTTTGAAACATGGAAACAAAACAGGCAGCAGAAGTAAACAAGAAGCAGGCATGAAATCTTAAGAACCAAAACCTGTATGTCCTCTTCAAGGCACTCAAACTTAAAGAGTATTTGAACTTAAACTTAAATCCACTTAAAAAGTGGATGAAACAAAAACTTAAAGCCACTTAACCTGTATCTGTCAGTGCTCGTCCTACAGAGGAAGAGCAAACCCATGCCCAGACCCATCCTTTTGCATGCATTTAGAGATGCCTTCTCAGTGGGATGAAAACATCATGTCAGTAGAGGCAGTGGCTCCATTTTATTGTGCAGAAAACAGCAACAAGGAGATTACTAAATTACATGCTTTCTTCCCAGTTCAGCTCTTCTGTTTGCTCTCAAGTACTCCAGTCTTTGTCATGCTTGATCAGTCTCACTTGGTAGGCACAGGGAAGATGTAACATAGGAAAAAAAGCCTGGAAGTGTCCAAGAATGAAAAAATGTTCTAGAGGCTACCATTTCCATTTGCAGGCATTGTTAAATGGGAGTTTGAACTGGGTCAGCACAAAAGGCAAGACTTTGTTGACTGCATTGTGAAATACTTTCCTCTAATATTTCTACCACTGATGGGCTGGGCCTTACCTGAGGCAGCTGGTTTGCAGAGGAGTCAAATTTTTGATCCAGGTATCTGGTCATCAACACATTGTAAGGGTGGTTGCCTGTAGTGTTGTGGCACTCGTCAAATATCATCAGAGTGAAGATGGAGAGGGAGCTAAGGATCCCTTTCTTCATGCTATTCACAAGAATCTGGGGTGTTAGCACAATTATGTCACTGTCCTGTATGACATTTTCTACAGAGATATTTGCAACTGTTTCACCACAAATTCCTTGAACAGAGTATCTGGAAAGAATATGCAAAAAACGGTATGAAAAAGAGTATCTTGCAGGACAAGGAAAGCCAGGAAAACAGGCTTTTCAGCAAACTTGAAAGGCAGTTACTAAGTTTCAAATGTCAGACTTAGAGCTAGCAGTTTGACCACAAAAGGTGAGGAAGAAAAAAAGCTGAGGGTAAATAACTGAATTTTCAACTACCATTAACAAAAATACATCACATTGGAGGAGTGATTAACTTGTACCTTTAAGATGCATTTGTTAGTTCACATGTAACATCCCTTTTGTGTACATGTACATCATGGGACTGTTTCTACCCAGCAGCCTTCTTTTCCCACAGCTATAAGCATACGTATGTGGATGCTCAGCAACCAGTTCCCTCAAAATTGGAAGATAAGGTTGTTAATGCCCCTCTAAACAATCTGCAGTCTCATCTGAGAGGTGGATTATCATCTTCTGACTAGAGGCTGGAAAAACAAAGAAGCTTGGGTCCTTCCATTTAGAAAAGAGATAGTCTTGAAAATGGCAAGAGGAACCTCTCCACTACTGCCAGGAACTGCCTCAGCTTTGGAAGCAGGTGTGAAAGGAGTCTCAAGAGAGAACACATCCCACCCTTTAAGTACTGAAACACCTTAACCATTTCCATAGATGTGCAACAACGAGTACTTAAACTCTCCGAAACCAGACTTTAGATTCTCCAAACAAAGTCTGCCACAGCAATGCCATTCTTACAGCTACACATCATCCTGGTAATACTGTCAAACACTCCTGTTCACCAGTAAACCTATTACATCTTGACCTAGGTGCAGATGACCTATAGGGCAGTTTATTTTCTCTGGAGGAAGCCAGCAGGTAGAATTACACTCACCCAGTTCTTTCAAAATGCTGCCTGAATACATTTTTCTGTTGCTCATACACTGGCACTTTGGTTGCAAGGAAGACAACTTTTGCCTTTCGTCCTGATTGAACATTTTGCAAATGATGTTCACAAATCAGAAGTGCCACAAAAGTTTTTCCAGATCCTTCAAACAAAAACCATGAAAGGTTAAGGACTAGCATGAAAATGTGCATCTGTAAGCAGTAGATTGTCTCATATGAACACCTTGCAACGAAGGGGAGCTGACAATGGGGCCGTTACTCTTCCAGACCTAAACACATTTGGAACAGATTTGAACATACACATGTTTCTTACGATGGGTGGGGTATCATCTCTTTCTCTCTTACAATCTCAGTATGTAAAGGTCATTAAGCAGTCACTGGGGATTAAAATCCATTAGCAGTTGTATTTGAATTCTTTGAAACCACCGAGTCTATTTTTCACTCTTAGTATGTGCTCTCACATCAAATCAGACTGTGTATAGACACCAGGCCCTTTCAGCTTCTATCCTTCCTCATGCAGCCTTGCTCCTCTCCCACTTGTCCTCCTCTGGCCCTCAGGCTCGCTGTGCAAGCTCCCCAAAGCTCTTCTCTGTTCCTGTGTCTGTTATCCCACTTGCCTCTCCAGGGCTCAGGGGAAAATTAGGCTGTCTGGATGTTGTAGGCATTGCAGCAGAGAAGAGAGAGGAGCCTCAGGTTAATTCATCCTATTTTTCCTTCAACTTGCAAGACAAGTATCTGCAAAGATTAGTGACTGGCTTTAACTGAAAAATCCACACTGAGGAGTGAGAAAGCAGAAGTTAGGACATGGAAATGAATGCTGAATGTACTAAATACAAGCACTGTCATGCCAACAGACATATCTGTCTTGCCAGCCTCTGTGCTGCCCACAGTTATTTGTTCTATTGCACTGGATAGTCTGTTTAGTAATTATTTTGCACTAATGGTTTGGTTTATCCCATACACCTCTCCCCCTCTCCCCCAGACCATGGTGATGCATTACCTGAAATGCCTCCTCCATTCTCCCCTCCCTTCAGGTGTGCCACTGGCCATGACCTCTCCCCGCCCCCTCTCCCTGGGTTTATCCCAGGGGGCCTGGACCCCCTGCCTCTCTCTCCTTTTCCTGCAGGATGCCATGTGAGTTGTTCTGCAATAAACTGTGGGACTGTTGGTCGCGAGGGAGACAGCGCTTCTCGTCTTTTACCTCTGTCCTTGTTGGGGTTGTTAAACCTGGGACCCTCGGCTAGCCGGAATTGGACCCCGGGTCACCCCGAGAGGGAAAACACCCCAACAGTCATTAATTGCAGGATAGATCTGTATCTACTGCAAGGAAAACAGCTCTGAAATAAATGGCTGAAGAAGTCTGATTCAACCTTTACCATTCCCTATCTTTCACAGACATATACACCAAAAGATTTTTCTAAGAAATGTCAATCTCCTTACCTGTGGGGGCACAAATCAATGTGTTTTTCCCGTCAATAGCAGGCTGAGCAAGCTCAATCTGGTAGCTCCGAGCCTTCTTTGGTTCATAAACAGATGAATACTCATAGACACTTTCTAGGATGAAACAATGTTTTTGCAAAGAGTGTTGCAATAAAAATGCAAAAAATATGTTGTGCCCTATAGAGTTGCTATCTAAAATGATAAAGGTAGAAGAGTCCTTGCAGTCTACACAGAACACTCTCTGACAGACAAGCTTTCTAACAGGACAGATACACCAAACAAGAATTTTGTGTGAGTTTGATGGCACACTTTTGTTACCCCTCAACTGTCATTCATAAAATGAACTCATTTCAAGGTCTTGGCTGACAACGCTCACTTCAACTGGTCTTTTTCCAACTCAGAATGAAAACACAAGGGATTATTCTTCCCCAAATATACACGTAGGATTTATTTTAGCCATCTGCTCTGCAGACTTTTGAAGTTACTACTCTCTTGAACTGTGGTCTTGTCAGAGTACTTGGACTTACAGAACAGGAACTAGAAACTACCGGTGGAGCAAAATTTGCCATGACAGTCACTGTACAGATCCTTTGCAGACACACTCAGCTCTCTAAACTGGTTTATATCAGGTCATGTGTGAATTAATTATATCAGAGAAGAGGTGCATAAACAACAGGCTGGTGTTAGGGGACCTTTTTTGATAATGTACTGACAGAACAACTTTTCACTAGAAATGTGATAAATAAGGGGCAACCCCTAACATTTGTAGTGCCCAGCATGAGATCCTTTAAACATTACAACAGAAGACAGCTAAATTAATTCAGAGATTTGTACTAATTCTTCAGTACTTTCCACTGTGGCACACTGCAGCTGTGTCCTTCAGGAATGGAAAATACCAACTATTAAGTTCTTAAGACCTACCTGAAACTGAAGAGAGATTTTTGCTGAGATTATCACATTCTGCTTCTTCAGAAAATGTCACCATGGTTTCAAAGTAATTTTCAAAGTCATCTGTCATTTCACCATCTGCATTTTTGCCATTATCTGTATAAACAAAAAAAACCCAAAACAACATGTTATTTATCTATATGATTTTAAAACATATTTGCTGTGACAACAAGTGAAACAGTTGGCTTCTGGAAGAAAAATCCATTAGCATCTGTATTTAATGCTAATTTGATGCAGCTATATGATGCTGCACACAGGCTTCTTTTCAAAGAAGGTAGATAGCACTAAGAATCTTGATCTTAGAAGAACACAACTTTTTGGAAGTGTAACAACTTCCAAAAAACAAAGGAGAAAAGAGATTGGGAGGAAAGTTTATCCTCTGTGTTTAGTGACAAGAAGTTACTGTAACACAGACATTAATCACAAGCACGAAAAATTCTTAGGAATTCAAAGGAGCTTTGTAAATTCAAGATTCTGCTCTCCCTTCCTCCTCACCTTCTGAAAGGACCTTGAAATTGTAAGAATATCTCTATCATTTATATTACACAATGATCAAAAGATAAATTTTCTTTGGTGTTATAATTAATAATTTCTCAAAGAACCATCCCTGGGCCCTGCATGAAAACTCTTTGCAAACAGAGCATATGATCAGAAAGCATTGCTTTTGAAAGAGCACATCTGCACATCAGTCCAGCTCCAGAAAGTACACAGTATCTGCAAATTTCTGGTACCAACTCTTCTGAACTGCCAGCAGTAAAATGTTTCCAATATGGACAATGTTTCTTCAGTAGGCTGACTTTCGCTTTGCTAGGTTGGATGTAGAACAAAGTTGCCCCAAAATATAGGGATAATTTTAACTTAAAAAACGTAACTGTCAACAAATAATATGTACAGCCACCAGCTACATAAAATATCTATATACATATAGGTACTTTTATGTATTATTTCACCTATATTTTAATAAATGTATTAATTATGTATACAACTTAAGCATACATAATAATGAATTCTCCAGCTAACAAGTTATACCCTTTGCCTGCAGTAATAAAAAAAGGTCAAAATAAGAAATACAGTTTAAGAAGCCACTTAAATAGAACTTATTCCTGTTGCTAACTAAAAAAACCAATTCAAACAAACAGCTAGGGAAACAGCAAATGTAGATATGAACATATACAGTCTAGTTTATCTAAAATTACTTTTTTAGTAGGAAAATAATGTATTTTTCTCCAAATTCTGTTATACTTCAGGTTACTTATACTTTTTCAAGGAGGAAAAGGTAAACTCAATGACAAAAGCAAAATCTTATGAGGAGAAATTCTGCAGTTTTACAAAATATGAACATATTAACATGGCAAAGGCTGTTTACTGATTTCTCATAGAAAAAGCTATACGATCTGCTCTGGGGATCATAGAAGTGCATCACTCTCTAGACTATCACATTACTAATCATATTTCATCAGAAAATATTGCACCTATCCCAACTCAAGCAACAAAGAATATGGCAAAAGTTGCATTAAGAAGGGAAGGAAGAAGACAACTATTTGGCTGTGTTTATGTCTTCAGAGCCTGTGATTATTTCCAACAAAATGTTNATAGCACTTGTATTTAATTTTATATAAAAGACATTTAAAATAAATTTTTAAAAAGTTTTTATTTTTAGACCACAAAGTAATCTGACAGTATCCTAAATTAGTCTGATTCTCCTGAAAAGAAATTACTGTCTGGTACAAGAACAGGAAAAGAGTATCATAAAAACAATCCACATTTTACCTTCTCTTATGTTCCACAGTTCACTTGCATTGTAATATCCTGCATTATCCAATGCCAGCTGAAGACTTTTGGGCCAGTTTTCCTTATCTGAGCGACAGAGGCATTCAATGAGTTTAGTTATCCCAGCTGCTTTGCCTCTGCATTCACTGATCTGCAGCAAACAGAAACTGCTGTAGGTTCTGAGCAATCAAACCCACTGCTCTCTGCTTAGCAGGTGAGTTTGTTATGTTTGAGTTCAGTTGAAAACCACATTTCCTTCTCAATGAATAAAAGTTTTACAATAAGATTCAGCCATTTACCCCACTACACCTTCAGTTCTGCCAGTGTAGTTACACACTAATCTTAGCTGGACTATAACAATAGGTAGGCTATTTGTTTGAATATTTGTAAATGGTATGAAACATCACAGAGCTATTCTGTCAATTTCTGTCTGGCAAAGTCCTTGTAATAAGCTCGTATCTACCATAAACCCCCGAAGCTTTCCATTTAAGAATAGGAAAAGAAAAAGACGTAAAAATTATGGCAGACCTGTGGCCAGCCATCCTCCTCACCCAGCCACCTTTCACAAAGGCACTGATTCATCCCACAGGTGAGGCAGCCAGCACTTCTCTGAAGCAAAACCAGGCAAATACCAGGATTTTACAATACCTGCAGGATCTCATCACACTCCCTCTCTATCAGGCATGTGTTTATGTATGGCACGATTGCTACGGGATCAATTTCTAGCATTGTTGCTTCTATCCGCTTCAACAGCTGCCTGTGCAGCTCCAGCTTTTCCAGTTTGCTGAAGTCCCAGTTTTCAATTGCTTCTGCTAGTCCAGTGTAACCTTCCAGAAAAAGAGACAAATCATTACTGTGAATTCAATCTCTAGCTAAAATTGGTAAGAATAAGCTGAAAATACATTTTCTCAGCCACACTGGACAAATTAAAATTAATTTGTCCTGTAAATGATAAAAATCTAGGTGAGCCACACACAGTTTTTATCTAATAAGCGGCTGTTTTCTTTCATAGTACATTTACGTCTAATATAAAAACCCTATGCTAAAAGAGCAGTAGCACCTGCAAAAACAATAAAAGAGCCACACTATGTCATAGATCACATCACCCAAGCAACTATATACACTCCTGTCTTTCAGTCATAAAATCCTTGGAACTCTTGAATTCCATGATACTCTTCCACAGGATTCCCAGAGCAAAGGTGCTTTGGTGGCCTTTTCTTTTATTTAACAGCAGTTTATCTTTTTATCTCTTGTCTTTTGCTCCATCCTCCTTCAAAAATCCCTACTGCACTGGATTCATGCCAGTCCCTGACTGAAAGCAGTACAGACACCTGCAACCTAGACAGTCATCAAATAGCTGAAAATACTGTCCTGGGACAGACAGTGACAGGGAAGCATATTTTAAGGACTTGTGTGATTTGCTGTGTAGGCTTCTGTAGTGGAAAAAAAGCAGATCAGGGTGCCAGAGGAACCTGTGGGAAAACAAGGAATTTGCCTAACTTCTTACTTCATTTTAGAAGAGCAGGAGAGTGGTATGGATACTTACCTCTATAATGTCTTTAGTATAAGTATTACTTATCCCTGCATCTGCCAAAAAGAAGACTAATCCTAAATTCTAGTCTCTGGCCCAAGTAAAAAGTACTGAGTAGAGCACTTTGAATCAGCAGGCTGTCTCAAATTTTTGCTGAAGATACACCAAACTGAACTCTACTAGCAGGTTCAAAATAGATAGTTGTACAATTCAGAAATCAGAATTATCACAGACTGGTAAAAGGTTGCTGTGGACCTAGTACTCACCTTAAGGTATGAGTGGACTACATCCAAGTGATAAGAAACTTTGTAATATTTGTTCACTGAGATAATTATTCATAGATAATGGCGAGGAAATGAAAACAGAAGTCTCTTATGGCATGAGATTGTGGGGTTCAACATATCTAACAAATCACCATCAAGAATCTATGAGAGCATACACGAAAGCTGGCACATGCTGCTAACTTTAAACCTTCACCATCTCTTCTGCTCCATTTCATAAAGGGAATTGGATCAGGAACTTACACATCAAGTAGTTATAGCTACTGTGGAACAATCATCCTTATAAACTACTAATGGTTACTTCTTGAAACAGAAGACTTTCAATGCCACTGAGTAATTTAAAATATTTTTTTAAAAAGTCATTTAAGATTCTGTCGCTGAGTGAAGTTGTCCCATGCCACCAGTCAATTCCCATGCAGCTCCTGAAACCCATTTGGCTTTCTGTTTCAGAGAATTTAGCCTCTTTTAATTGTATTTGGTGAGAACAATGGCTGTCTTATTTCTTCTCTAAAGGCTCCGAGACAGACAAATGTCATGTCAATGAGGCTTTCTCCATCCTGAGAACTGTTCCATATGCTTCCCCTCCCAGCAGGCCGATTTCCAGACTCTGTCAGCTTGAATTTTCTACGTCATCTGACCCGGCGCGACAGGACGGGCAGCTGAACCCGCGCGGAGCCCCCCGCCGGCCCCGGGTAGGTCTGCCCAGCTCCCGCTGAAACAGCTCGGGGAGCAGCGCCAAAACCTCGCCCAGGAGTGGCACCCACCTGCAGCAAACAAGGCATCCAGGAAGCCCCGCAGCCAGCCCTCCGCCTCCAGCAGCAGCACGGCATCCAGGAACAGCGCGGCGGCCGCCGTCACCCCCTTCTCCACCTCTTCCCTTCGGACTCTCTCCTTCACCTCTAGCAAGAAGCCAGCACGGGCAGTGAGAAGACCAGGAGGGGCAGGGGCAGGGGCGGGGGCAGCGCCGCTGCCGGCTCTCACCGTCAGACAGCCAGTCCGTCATGTTGCTGAGGATGTGCACAGGGTTCAGGCTCCTCTCGATGTACCCCCTGTAGCACCGCAGATTCCGCTTCTCCTCCGACGTCATGGCGAGGCCGGCTGCACGCCGACGCCGGCGGTCTCGGTCCCGGCTGCGCGGAGCCCGCCCCAGCCGCAGTACGGGGAGAGCTGGTAGGGAGTGAGTGAGAGCCGCCCCCAAACAGGGAGCGACGGGAAAAAGAAACCAGCCCGGCTAAAGAATGGAAACTGAAAGCGGGCTAGAGGAGGAACGCTGCGTCTGTTCTTAGGAAAAGAAAAAGGGGACCGCCCCCCCCCCCAACCAATCCTGTGCTCATGCATACGGCTGGAAAGGCTGTAACCAGCCCGTTTTTGCGGCGCCAGGGTGAGAAAGGGTACTTAAAGCGAAGTAACGCATCAGCCTATTTTCTTTTCCCTCTTGTCCCCAGAAGAAAACCCGAACGAGATTTTATGGGCTGTATATATATATATATATATTTTTTTTTTTTTT
>VWYI01021654.1:11021-59396 GCA_013399455.1 Anthoscopus minutus
TTTTTTTTTTTTAAAGATAGAAGAACTTCTAAAAGCTTTTAGGAAATGGATCAGGCAGGTGAGTATCAAAGGAGGAGTCTTACCAAAGGGGCAGTCCTGTTGCAGGGCAGAAAGCACCCATGATTGAAAGTGCTGCTAAACATGACAACTCCACACGCAAACCTCCCTCTCACCATGTGCTGAGTGGATGGGCACTCAAAGCAGACGACTGACAGGTACTGGCCTAACACAAGATTCCTGCTTTCTAAAGCCTGCCAACACAAGGCTACTGAATCATAGGCTTGTACTGGATGGACAGGGGGTAGCACTGGCAGAAGAAGGGGCACTGAGGAAAGCACTGACATTTCATTTTCTACTCTTAGTCCACTTTTACGCTCGAATATTTAATATCCTTCATTTCCTTTCTCTTTAGTCTTCTGTCTATTGGAAGAGTGATTGGGTATTGGAATAGGCTGCCCTGGGAAGTGGTGGAATCGTCATCCCTGGTGACCCAGCCCTGGAGGTATTTAAGAAAAGACTATGTGTGGCACTTAGTGCCATGGTGTGGTTGACAGGGTGGTTAGAGATTGGACTCAGTCGTCTCAAAGATCCTTTACAAACTAATTTGTTCTGTGATTCTGTGGTTTCACAGTAAATAAGGAAAGTGCTGTTCTTCTCAAAAGGCTGTAAAGGTCATTAGGGAACTTTGCAAAAGCCTTTGTGTGGTTTAGTGTGCCTTTGGTTGTGTAAACCTGATGCCAGACAGCATGAGCCCGAGCAGCACATGGATTGCTGCAGTAGAGTAGGCAAGGGGCAGCAAGACTGCCATGGGTAATCGCATTTTCATTCTGTAAGTCAAGAGCATATTAATATATCCCAATTTAAAAAACGTTTCAGAGAACTTCTTTCTTTCCATCATTATGCAAGACAGTTGCTTGTGGATTGATGCCTCTATTTAAGGACTAGATTGTCTCCAATTGCAGGAGTGGGCTGCTGAGGACAAGGGGATCTGACAGCAGATAAGGTCCTTGGGGAAACCAGCATGCTTGTTCTGTGCATGCATCTTATCTCACTTCCCAGGAATCCTCCATTCCTCACAAATGCCCTTGATTGCAACGTGCACAGACTCCTGCCCCAGATTTCCATGCCTAATGCTGAATAAAGTGTACAACAGCAAGAGTTGCTTTTGGCATTGAGACCCAAAGTAGCCCTTTGATGTCCTGAGAGTGTAATGTTACATGTATGGCAAGCAGTTAAGACACAGTAACTATGAACATCAACACAAAATTAAGTAGATTTGCTAAATCCCTTGAGTTTGGTGTGGAAGATGTGAACTGACAAGGCCAGTATACTGTCCCGAGAAATGTGTTGATAAGTTATGCTGTATCTCCCTCTGTTGATCAAGACCTGAATCGCACTTGACTAAAAGTCAAGAGAATGGCGTCTTTCTGAGCGTAGTTTTATTTCTACAGAAGGAATCTACGGTGATCTTTAAAACTGCCCATTTCTGTAAGTTCCTCAATAATCGTCTACCATGCAGAGAATAAAAAGTATGAAAAAAAATTAAACGTTATTATTAAATTGTAATTAGTGCTGTGTGAGGCCAGACGGTAGGTTCTGTTGTGACAGGAGAAATGCATAAAGTTTTTGATAGAAAACACCAGAGAAGGAGGACTGCAATTCCTAATCCTTTCATTACTGCAGAATGCATTGGTATGGCTCAAAACAACATAAGATGCTGGACTGGTTGCTTCACTGCAGTATGTACTGCCTCTCTTGCAAAATCCTCACTGGTATTTGGCTCTAAACCAAAGGTCTGGAACACCTTTTTAACAAACATTTAAGATTAAGAACAGTTAATTTCAGTTAAGGCTAATTTAAACAGTTAAGGTTAATTTAACATTTAACATTAAGAACAGTTTCTCATTCCTTGGTGGTTCCTTCATCTGATCCTCTTGAACCTTGCCTTGAGTTAACCTGTAAGAGCAGCATCTTTTCAAAGTGATATTTTACATGATATTTTATGTTTCTTGGGAAAAAAACACCATTTCTGTTTGAAATTCTTTTCACCACTTTAAAACGTTTTTTCTCTTTTCTGAAGACTTTTATATCCCTTTCACAAAGCCATGGGAAGACACCCTGCAGAGATCTTAGAAGATGCTAAAATGATGCTAGAGCTTACTTTTACTCTTTGCAAGGCAAAAGACAGGAAATAGAAGAAAAAATGATATAAGTTAACTTTGCCTGTTCTGTGTTAGGAACTCAGCATAGCACATAAGTAGCTTTGAATTAGGGAAATTATCCTTGTGGCACTCTTATATTTGGCTTAAGATACTGTCTTCTTAAAGATACTACAAGATACTGTCTTCTTAAAATGTTCAAGATACTACTATATGTGAGGTGGGCTTGAATCTCCTGTAATGCTTTCAGCCTTCCCTTGAAATGAACATGAGTTTTTATTCTAGTATATTTTGTCTCAAGCACTATAGGTCCTGATACAGCGAGACAGAAACTGCACCTGAACTCAAGAGCTGAACATACAAAGAGACAGGAAAGAGTAGAGGGTGCTGACAATAGTTGTTAATGTTTTGTGTCTTATGAAGCAGACCTGGTGAGTGCTGCAATCAGGGCTGTTCAGTGCTGCTCACTGATAAACCTTGCCCATCTGGGAGCTAAACGTATTTTTCATGAGACTTCTAAAGTGTCTTTATCAACCAACATATATGATATTCCAGTCCTGGTTTTGAACTGGCATTTGGTAATGCACAGTCCTCTTCTCCAAAATATTACAGGGGTTGTCGGCCCAAGGAAATTTTTTAAATCCTGGAAACTAGTGCAGTAGAATGATAGGAGGCATTTATAACTGTCAGCAGCTGAAGATGCCCAAATCTTCATTAGATACTTTAATATCTAATTCTTTGTTAGAAGGCTCATCTCTGAGTAAACCTGTGAAATGATCTTAGGCATTCCCCATTCAGTATTCAGCAAACTCATGTCCCATGGGCAGGAAAATAGAATTGTGTTCCAGTGATTCATGTGCACTGAAGTCTTTATGGGTTTGACTGGCCAGGACTCCCTCCCATATGAGGTAATGAATAGGAAATAGTAATTATTATCAGCCAAATCAAACATGCAACTTACCTGTGACCTTAGTAAAAATGTGAAAATAGGTGTGTAATGCCTGATGTACAAAGGAGCAAAGCAAACTTCGCAGGACAGACTGGGTGGGATTTGGTGCTACCCTCATCTTTATCTGTTGTAGACTTTAGACAGAGAATGCTCTGTTCCCCAATTTCTCAAAGTCATGTGTATGCACACAGTGGGACATAAACCCCAGTAAGTGTCTTTGAGGAGAAGGTCTGCTGAAGAAAATTAAGTGGCACTTCTATCAGGTTCCATCTAGAAAAAGCATGTTAGCAGGAACCATCCAAAACACTCACATGTTATGAAATTTTCTTTTTTAATGAGAATTTGAATAGTGTCAAAACCGTGAAACATTTTCAGGCTAAGGACATAAGCCCATTAAGAAAGTTATATATCTCCTCTTGCCGTGCAGACTGACAGGCAGATATAAAGAGGAACAGCCTGAACCCTGTGTCTTGATGGGTGCTCAATTTGTTAAGTAAATCCTGATACAAATGGTGTTCATATTTTTATCTCTCGGTCTGGCGTCCCTTTGGCACTGTCTTGTGCACATAGGTGCCTTGAGGCTAAATTTCTTGCACATCAAGTGTTTTCATGATATTGAAGCCCACCTGCACCCTTGCAAATACTTAGTTCCTCCACTCCACAGGTGGAGCAGGTGCTCAGCTGATTAACACAGACTTTGGGTGCAATGCCACAGCCACTGGAGTCATGTACAGCATGGCTTTGTTTGAACCAAACTGTTGTTCGCATGATAATCCAGTTGGATTCAGGGTTAAAAGCTGCTGCTGTGGAAATCAGTGGGAGTTTTACCACCCTTCTCAAGCACAGCAACATTTACACAATATAACTGTTCAAGTTTATCTGCGTGTATCAATGTAACTGTATCTGGTTGACCCTCCTTTGTCTTCATCTTTGGGTGAATGAATGAATGAATGAATGAATGAATGAATGAATGAATGAATGAATGAATACAAAATGCTTAAACAGAGCATACATACTAGATTTTTACTTAAATGTTCCAGAAAAATGTCCCAATTTGAACTCCTGTGATGCAGCTTCTCTCTCTTTCCTTAGGGCCTGTTACTGGTCTCTAGAGAGAGATCAGCACTTGCCCCTCTGCTGTCCCCCTTGAGGAAGGTGTAGACTGCAATGGTGTCACCCCTCAGCCTTCTCCTCTCCAAGGTGAATGAACCAAGTGACCTCAGCCTCTCCTCCTAAGTATTTTAATTCCTTAGCTGCTGGCCTAAGCACAGGATGACTCACGTGGGTCTCACAAGTCCTTTAACCCCTGTTTATCCTCTCAGGCTTTGTTTCCACTAGAGCAACATCTCTGACCTCAATGGGCTGACCTGTAATCAAGTAGCAAATAGAGAAGCAATCCCAAAATCCCTCAGCAATGACCAGCTTGGTGAGAGCATACACTGGTATCATCCAGTAAAATTTCTCACATAAGCGTGAAGGCACAGTTCTCACTGAATTAACAATACCCAGCAGCTTCTCACATTTCCTGAATTCCCCCATGATCCTACCGCCCAGTCACTAAAATGTGGCTTACAGAAGTGCCACGGCATGAAGGCTAACTACTCAGTGAAACAAGTATCACTCTGTTAAAACAAGTTTCCAGTTCCACTCTGTCAAAACAAAATTTGATTTTGTTGACATCCATCTCATTGATCAAGTGTTGATTCACTTCTGCTTGCTAGTGTATTTCAGAAATAGCTAATATGTTCTCGATAATGGACAGAAATCTGTGATATGCCATGGATTATGAGCTCAGAAACTAGGAAACCAGTGGTACATACTGGTCTCAGTGGCATGTACATAGCTGATTTTAACATGTCTACTAGGCAAGGTCCTCCCCAGAGAAAAACACTCAAGAGGTTGGTTACGAATGTGGGAGATTTGAAAGGCTTGTGAGGAAAGAGGAAGCAACAGCTCCCATGTTCTCTGCTCCTGTGGTGCAGACATGGCTGGCATCTGTCTTGCCAGGGGTGTGGGCCAAGAGCTCCCCTGCAGCTTTTGGCAAAGGCACTTGCTGAGAACATGATTGCCCACAGGGGCTAGACCTCTCTCCACTGGAAACATGAATTAAGCAATGCAATAAATTTTTTGTTTAAGGTAAGATGTTGTTCCTACGACACTGCTCTCTGTATATCCTGTGATATACAGCAGTGAAGCCAGGGTCTTTTTCAAATGTAATACTTCTAATCACAAAAGAAATCCGCCCTAAAAACCCAACCCAAAAATAACCAAAAAACCTCCTGGAGCTCATCATTGCATAGACCTCTTGATCAATCTCACAATGACATAACTCTGTATGGGAAAGTACCCCTGAACTCTGTAATATTACAAGAATTATTGATGCGCTGAGTGGACATCATTGATGTTTTAACGGAAAATGAAATTAAGAAGTCAGTTTGTTACCCTTCTAAGAAAGCAATTCTAGAAGAAAACATTGAAATACAGTAAGTCTGATGCTTTTGACTAAGTTTGTGGCTCTAAATACTCTTCTGAAAAAAAAATCATAAAAACAATAAGCTAATAATTGTAAGCATCACTACAGCAGGTGATAAAGTACTGTGAAGATAAATGGTTTCTGTCAGTGTTAGTGCTGAATCAAATAGCAGTTTATGCACGTTGGTACCACACCAAGCCATTAAAGTATGCAGAAAGTTCTCAATCATTCAGAGTGGAACTTACCATGAAGATTAGTTCCAATGCAACTCCAGGAAAACAGGAGTCTTGAAGTATGTTTTTCAAAATAAGCCAAGTGATCAAGGACCAAAAAGCCAGATTTGCAAATTAATATAGACCCAGATGGGTCATATGGTGAGGTCTCAAGACACACTGGTTTTAAAATCTCAGTCACAGATTTTTAAATTTCTAAGCTTCTCAATTCCCTTTGATTGTTTACTGTTAGTGTATATGTATGTATTCTTCTTTTTTATTGCTGTGGTTAATCTAAAATCGTAAAAGTTATTCTAGATCGAAAATTATTTTCCAGAATGACAGAATGGCTGTGGTTGGAAGCACCTCTGGAAATTAACTAGTTCAGTTCTCTTCTCAAAATAGGGTCAACCAGGTTGTCCAAGCCTGTTTCCACACAGTTTTTTTATTCTTAGAATGAAGAATCTTGTGCTGAGTTGCCTCTACAGTGCAAAAAATAGTAATTGTGTTTAAGTAGAATTTAATGTATTTTACTTTGTGTGCATTGTATCTTGTCTTTCACTGGGCACTGATAGGCAGTGTCTGGCTCTTTATCTGCATACCTAACCAGATATACCTGTAAATATTTATTTCTCCTAAAGTCGCACAGAGCAGCAAAAGGCAAGTTATGGCGCTTTTTGCTATGAAACATCACCTTGTCCCAGCTGGCTTTTTCCCTTTGGACCATTCAATATAACAATGGCAGAGTGCTTGATATTTCTTTTTTTTTTGTTTCCTTGTTCATTTAACTTTTGGAAATACAGACGGCAGGGCCTTTCAGGCCTTTAAACTACTTTTTGCATGGTTGTACTTAGACACACAGACACACACAGACACACAGACACGCACCTCAGGATAGGTCTTTGATGAATTTTCAGAACATACATCTGGAAATACATCCTCTATTGTTAAGACACACATGGATAAGACAAGTCTGTGACAATGGGGAAATTAAGAGAGAGAAAATTCCTGTGAATCCTGCTTAATACGTACTTCACTTAACAAAATAAGGAAATAATCTCTGACTTTCTGCAGAAATATACAGCTAGGAACATTTCACTCATTATTTTGATTTTTCCATGGCTCACAAGTGTGTCTTTGGGGACTTGCACAGAAGCACTGAGAACATGCTAAGAGCTTGAAAGACAAGAAGTAAAGTTAATTTCAACTACCAAGCTTAGAATTGCATTTTTGAAGATTGTCAGGGACATATATAGGGAAATTTTCAGCACAACGGAGATCAATTTCACAGCTATGCCAGTCCTTTCTTGTATCTTGCGTGGTATTCCATTTCAAAGAAGTAGTTCACCCATTTTGAGCTATTTTAGCCCGGATCTGACACTGATCAATGTTCCTAACTAAAAATAGTCCTGAATTAGTGTTATCTCTACTTTTCAGAGTACTGTAGTAATCCAGGCTGTGGTCCCAGCCTTAGAGTTTACCTGTTCAGTTGGAAAAAAAGGAAACAACAGTTGCCACAAGGAAACAGATAGTTGGATATAAATCAAGCCTGCTCTTCAGTCGTGCCTTCTCCTTCCCTAAGGCAGCTGCCAGTCTTTACTGGTACATTAGTGACTAGCACAGTCACCTCCTCTAAGACATCAGCACCTTCTGTTCCCAAGTATATTGTAAACAAATCACATTGCTTTCACAATGTTAATCTGTCTCCACTTTCTAAAACTTAAATGAATGACCCAGATTCACACTTTCCATCTTCCCAAAAACCTAGTCCTAAAACGGTGCCCTTAACAAGAGAGATGCACACTTTTGGTGTTTGCTAATACCAGCACTGAATGCTGCCAGGGAAAGAAGCCTGCGCAGCTCGTTAGCATCCTCTCCTTACAGCAGTTACTTTACTTCCTCTTGAGGTCCAGAACAATCATCTCCTTCAAATAACCCTCAGGAATTAAGTTTATTTAACACCAGACCATCAAGTGCAAGGCTATATGAAGAGCAGGAGGGTTGAAATCAGATGGCATCAGCCCTGGACTCAGCAGGGCTCACGAGGGGAATTAACCGTGTTCTGAAGCTCCTGGCACAGGCATGCAAAGGGCCAGGTGTGTGGGAAGTTGGGAGGGAGCCCTCAGCATGCCTGGCAGTGCCAGCCAACACAGGGGCAGAAACTGAACCAAAACACACTCAACCCGAACACTGGCTGCTCTCTTTCCTGGCTTTGCCAGGAAATTCTGGCTTTGCCTCCAAGGCTGTTGCCCAGCCCCACCATGCCCCATCAGGGGAGGGCACTCTGCAATTTACAGCACAGCTACAGAGAAGCTTGAGAGGATGTGTCATCTGCTATGTGCTGCTCACAGCAAGACACTCTGCAGGACCTATCTGTGCTTCAGCCTGTCATTCTCTTCCCATCAGTTCCTTCAGGGATGTGAAAGCAGCAAAGAGTTCCCAGATGAATAAACCAGATTAACTGCAAGATCCAGTTTAGCTGATCTGATCTTGGGACAAGAGCTGACGGGGTGCTGCAGGAGACATTCAGTATGTCTATTCCTCGTTTAACTGCACTGCAATCTGCATTTTTTCCTGCAATTTCTATGCACCTTTTTGAAATCCAATAATACCCCAAAAATGCCCAAAGCACTATAAAACAAAGGTGAAAAGCCCTTCATATTTAAGCTTTCAGACTGGATTTTTCTCTCACAAATGTACCTCTGTATGGTTCTCTGAGAAAACAGGGAGTCAATCTTTAGTGCTTTAAATTCAGCACTGTGTGTAGAAAACATTTTTTTAGGGAGACATTTGTGCATGTGCAGGTCTCAGTTTGGCAGAGACACAAGCACACAATCACTGCATTGGAATTCAAGGTACCTTGGATTAGGAGAGCTGATCTTTACATAAAGAACATTTACTTGATTGGGACCGGAACCAGCAACATCTGTCCTGTCTTCTGGAATTATCATTAACGTCCTCAAATTAACTGTCCTCCGGTTCCATGTGGGTGTTTGGAAAAAACAGGAAAGGAAGACCATGCATGTACTTAAAATAGTTATTACCAGAGACCAGCAGAGAAAATAGCATCACATGTCATTAATTAAGCACATAAATAGTGTGTGAGGATTAAAACTCAGAGACGCATGCACACGTAATACATCACATCATATTGCATCATATCACCCCACTGTTTTCACTGTTTCCGAGATTGCCAAGCTGAGGCGAGGCCGCGTGGGGTTTTTTGGGAAGTGTAAGTACACCATCTAGCGTTATTATTTGGAAAAAGCACATGGTGTCCCGACCCCTTAAACTTTTACCCCACCACAGTGGAACAGAACAAAAGGTGACTGGAAAAAAAACTGACAAAAAATTGTAGCTATGTCCTTCATCGGGATAAAGAGTAAAGAGAACAAGCTGGATGACAACAAATGAAGCATATCATAGCCATCTTTCCAAGAAATGAGGTACAATGCTGTAGCAACTTTAGTGCTCACCAGTGATTTCAGCAAATCAGGCAGCTGCCAGGCGTGGGCAGTTTTGCTTTCTTAAACCTTGCATTACTGTCCCGTCTGGCCACACTGAAGGGTTTGTCTTAAGAATAAGAGTTTTCTCACCACTTCTGTTATCCAAAAGAAGTGAAGTTTGTTTCCATAATTTCTGAAACTGGAGGGTTAGAATGACATTTGAATACATACTTCACAGCTAAATCTGACATGAGCAGTATATTTCCTATGTTCATTTTTGGACAGACCAACCACCATTAGAGAAAGAGAGAGTTTTTTTCCCAGTTTCAGTCTCCCTTACAGCAAATAAGTCTGGCAATATCACTGTTATTCACTACAGAGGCCTGAGTGGGTGCCACTGGGGAGGCAGATCTGCAGCCCCATTATTTCATCAGCACAGAGCACTGAGAGTCTAAGTGACTTTGACTCTGTTAGGAAGAGAAGTGAGACAAAGCAGAGGCCTCCTGCTTCTGTAGCACTTCTGAATGGAGGCAGCTAATTGCGACATGTCTCCATAGAGGGAACATGCTGTACTGTTAAATTTTTTAGGCATCTCTGTCCCAAGCAGTCCAAACCCTCATATTACCCAGATATATACAATTAACTCCTGTGAAATTCCACTAATTCCTTAGCATGGAACTGTGATGTTTTGGGTTTTTCTATGTAGAACTCAGCAGAATCAAACTTAAGAGGAAAATGGTTATCAAACCTATGATTATTTCCATTAAAATCTCATTCACTAAGGTTTACTTGGCCCATTATTCTCAAAATATACAAAACCATAGTTGTTTAATATCTGCTATTTTTATTCCTAAATATGAGCATTGCATTTCTGAATTTCATTCACCACATTTCCAGCAGACTGCAGTGAATTTCAGCCCTTATGATTACAGATTTTCAACTAGAGTAAAAGTTGTTACTTTTCTTTCATTTTCAAATAATTCATGTTTTAAAAAGCTGGGTGTGATCACAGGTACATATGTGTTAGTTAAGGACAAACAAGAGAGGTTTTGCACATATTCAAATGGACTGTAACCATCCCTATACTGCTGAAACTCTCAGCAATAATGACTATGATCAATAGTATGCACAGGTTTCTTGTCTTTTAGCTTGATGCCAAAATTCAATGAGATTCATAAAAAAAACAAACCACAAAACCCCCCAAATTTTGGATTAGCAGGGAGTTGAAACACTATATTGCTAGACAGAGATGTGGTCGATCCTACTCACATTAGACTTTGGTGGGAAATTAACTTCTTTCATCGTGATTTCACATTTGTTCTAAACATGTAACTAAATAAGTTTTACACCTAGGAGGAGTTCCTTTCTCCAGTGGGCTCTAACAGCACCATTACATATATTAATTTAAATATTTAAACATTTATTTACCCTTACTATAACTAATACCTGTCTCAATTACAAGGTTCAACAGGTAAATGAAAATTTAGAGCTGTCATGGACTGATTGATGGTATGCAGAATATGTTCAGGAAAAGTCTGTGTCTGTCTCTTTTTTCACCTAGCACATGTAGTGTCTTTAGGCAGTGACTGAAATCAGCATTTTCAACACAGTCACTGTTAGAAAACAAAGTATCGATCAGCCACTGCCTGTGAAAATACCTTCTCTGAGTACCACATTCTTTTCTGCTACATTTAACGGGAGTATGTATGTTGTATTAAACGTGGCACTTACTTAACCAGCTTGGTGAGCTGTAGGAGGCAGGGCCACCACACTAGGTGTGTGAGTGAGAGACCTGTGACTCCTAAAACCCAGAGCAAACCTGGCCCCTTCTCTGGCTGGATTTAACAAGCAGCACAGGCAGAAATCCACACTGTAGCCCAATGCCCTATTTGTTTGAACATTCTATGTTACGCATAGAACACTTTGTCATTAAACAGGTTGGTCACAAGGCAGATCTTAAAGGCCTGTCTCTGACTCATTCTGCTTTAAGACGTCTTCCAAGCTTTGTTGTCTATCTCCTACTTATTTTGCTTGTGAAAAATAAGTACAATTATAAAACTACAGATTTACTTTCTCTTGCTTCCCTGGTATTCCCTGTCGTATGAAAAAGACCCCCGAAACTTTAAGGTATTTTTAATGTTGTTTTAATAAAACAATTTGTAAAATATGCTTGTGTTGCTCCCACTTCTAATGTTTCAAGAATTCTATCTGTGGCCACTCATTTCCTTAGGCATTTAAGTTAGATGAAGTATCTGGAGACATGAGACAGCACTTAAAACACTTTGATCCTTGTTTTTCTGCAGCAGACAGGGAAATTCCCATGAATAATAAGGAAGGAAATCTAGGGGTTTCCCTGAAGATCAACAGACTGCCCGAACATCTTCTGAAGTATTGTGCAGCAGGAACACTAATAATTGAGCTGAGAATAGTACAAGTAAGAGTGGTTTGGTGAATAGGCTTAAGCTACACTTTTGCAGGAAATTAATAGTAACTAACATATAGCTCTTCAAATAAGACGTTTTCTCTTTTCTTGCTTTGTGCCACACCCAAGGAAGAAAACATCACAGATAATACTGAAGTATCTTTCAGTTTTGCATGTGACAAACAAGTGGCTGGAACAGAGCTGGACTAAGCAGTTAAATAAATTATTACTTCACTGGAAAAAGGAGTAGCAGAGGGAGGAAAACTATTAAATCATGCACTAATTCATCAAAACTTGTGTAAGAAAAGAGCACAGAAAGATTTTTAAAACTTCACAACAGTTTGCTTTTTGTCATGCATTCCATTTAGAAATGTTCTGCATTTATTACCTCCTTTAAAACAAAACTTTGTTTGTTTGTTTGTTTGTTTTATTTGTAATTTGAACACGGGGCTTAATTTAAGAGGAAGGGGAAATAAAAGAGCCAGGTTAAGAAATCTAGAAATAAGGAAGTTGTGTTAGTAGAAATATGCAAAATATTTGGTTCTGGAAAGAACCCAAATAAATCTGGGTTAGTTCTTGGCTTGCTTTGCAGAAAATACTTCTATTTCAGTCAGACTCTATTTAATTTCTATTTCTTGTTCAGTCAGCATTTCTTCCCATTCAGTCAACATAACAAAGGAGAATTAATCACCCAGTCCTAGCCTGGAATAACTTTTCTGATTATGATTGAAATTTTTTTGTGACACCCAAATGCAGGGATCCAGGAAGAGGTGATAACTGATTTTGCTGTGTTCCTGACTTCATGTGCCATGAATGTGCTTCAGATTTCCACTGAAGTGTCACACAGCCTCCACTAAAGACAAGTGCATCTGCATTGCCTTTTCCCTTGCTGAGCAGGCTAAATGTTGCTGCATAAGGGGAGGGAATTTTGTTGCCTCGTGTTGCTGCCAGGCACACAGTATCTTGTTAAATCAGTAAAAAGTTATCAGATCAATATATTACAATTGAAAGCAAGAAATGAGAAAGCAGAGTGTGATATCAAGCAAAAGACTGTTATATGGTATTTGAAGATCTGCGTGTAAAAATACAGGAAACAGCAAAGAAAGTGTGGTATCAAACAAAAAAGACTCTTTGTTATATGCTATTTGAGGATTTGTGCAAGTAAATACTGCCAATAGCAAATCAAATGCAATGGGTGAAGAAGAGTTCAATGTGTTTTACCCAGGTTCAACAATACTAGCAGTGATCAAAGGCTGAGGACACAACATTTCAGTCATGAACAGAAGAATATTACAATACCTTATTTTTCTAGTGACTCCACCACCTAAATGAAAAAGCTGCCTTACAACAGTTCTAGTGGAAAATAAGAGTACCTGGCTGGCCCAAAACACCATGCACATGTGCAACAGCACGTGTTCCAGTCTGGTTTGAGTGCAGCTTCTGAATGAAGATCCCTCAGTAAAGTAATAGGCCCCATTTATGCATTTAGGTGGAGTGTGAAGTGCATGGAAAAGAGACCGCTTCTCATTAAGGTTGGTCTTGGGCAGCTCAGAGCTGCACACTCTGGTTACTAATAACTTTCAGGTTAAAAGGTACAAGAACATGCAGTCTGGGTTCTAGAGACAGGCTATAGTATGTAAATGACCTCTAGTTCCCACTTTAGCTACCAAAGTAATTCTTCTCAGCCTATTACCAACTTCCAATCACAAAGTCTTCCTTCTTTGCCTGGGGAAGATGGCCACTGAAAATGAAAAGACTGTAAGGCAGAACCAACAGCAAAATTTGAGGCCAAAGAGATTCAATAATATAGAAGGTTTAATGTTTGTTGAACTTTTAAGTCAGACTTTCTTTTTAACACTGCAGAATTTAGTGCTTCAGGGCACAACAGAAAGGATTAAGTTTTACAGTTTTTAGATTAATACAAGAGAAAATAGTCAGCAGTTATTAATCTAACACACTGCAGGTAGCTTTCCTATATTTCATAATCTCATTTGTTGTACTTACCCTCCTAAAATGTCTTTAATGTGCTATTTCTTTTATGGTATTTTCCCTTGAGTGTCTGCGTGTCTGAAATTATCTTGAGAGAAGTCATCTGTATTTTACAAGTCTCTGGGTATTGTGGTCACTAGCACCTAAGCTAGTGACAAGATTTTAAACCAACTAAAATGTACCCGGTCATCTGTCACACCAATTAACACAATATTAATAGAAACAATGAGTTACTGTGAGTCTTAGAATTTCATACATACATTATGGTGAAATATACCAAATATTTTTTAACTGAGTGAGTGATCTCACCAGAATCATTTTTATACACTTCAAATCCTTCTCATAGATACCCTTCATGCTTGTTATTCACATGAACTGTCTTTGACAAAAATCCACTGTCATTTATCAAGCAATGCACAATAAGGCATTGCCATAGTTACTGGACTGTAATAATTTCTCTGTGACACATTTTCTCTCTCACACAGCCTTTCAGATCCACAACTTCACAAGAAATTTATTCCATGATTTCAAGGCATGTACATCCATATGTGCAGAAATAACCTTGCCTTGGTACCATTGTTGGGCTTCCTCAGCATGGAGGAATTCAGGGCTCGGAGTGTTATCTTACACTATACACTGGGAATTTACAAACTAACCGCAGCAGACTCTGATTCATCTTTCTATTGCTGAATTTCACATTCCTCTCACAGACACCTGAGAACAACATTCTTAATCATAGAGCAAACTGATTTCCACTCAGACACCCAGGGTGAAATTGGAAACTTAACTTTTTACTTTCCTTCACATTAACTGTGTTGAGTTGGTTTTACTCCTCACACTTTGATTTGCACTCTGCTGACCATCTTTGTTTCTTTTCTCCACTTTTACAGAGTGCACAAGATGCTGTCTTTGGTTGTCTTTCTGGACATTTTTATTCTTAGCTACAAGCTCTTCTCTTGCTGGGTCCAATGCACAAATGAACAAGTTTGAGATGGGCTTTTACTGAAGAAGACTTGTGCTTTGGGAAAGCTGATGGAAAGCCTGGAGTAACAGTTCATTTGAAGGAAAGGAGGGATATGTTCTACTGTGGAAACTGATCAGACACCTAGGAAGATGTCTGATGGGAAAAGACAGGAAAATGATTTCATGAACTCTTAAATTTCATATGCTTAGTGAAAAGAAAGAAGATTTGAAGTTTGTGAGAAGGACAGGCGATCCAAATCAAAGTCAGGATATTCATGGCCCTGGCAGTAGAAAGGCTTTCTCTATTACCAAAAATGCAAGGGCCTGGAGTGGGGGGCCTTGAGAGAGGATCTCATAGGACCACGACCAAAGATAGATTAAAGATCACTCTATGAATGAAGCTGAATGGCTGTAAGAAGGATCTCAGCAAAGACTGAAAAACTTTTTCATTGAAGTTTTGCTTTGGTTATTGACAGGAGCATCAGACGCTCTGCTTGTAGCAGGCAACAACATATATAAATACACATGCCCTGTAGGAAATCTGCCTTGGTTGGGCTTCTGTCAAAATTAGTAGGATTTTCATGTTCCTACCTGAAATTAATTTTTAAAAACATAAGAAATTTTGATTTCAGCAAAACTTATCTGCAAAGGATGTTGAGAAAAGCATCTTTATTGGTAGGAGGAATCTCACGGTGGAGGAAATCATCCAAAAGAAATGGGACATAGCGTGTTGTACATAAAGTGAGTATATTACAACTACTGTAAAACAGTATTTTTGTCCTTCTCTACTTCTGAACACAAGGTATCTCCAAGAGCTCTGCATCAGCTGGCAATTTGCACAGGCTTTCAACTGCTACCAGTAAAACCCTAAATGGTGGGTTGCGCCACTTTAATAACAACAGAAGGTCCATGTAATCATGCCATTCACTACAAACACGTTTTCTGCTTGTTATATTGTCTGTAAGGAGGGAGGCAGCTTGGAGTCAAGTCTCATTTGCCTCACTTCAGCAATACACTTGATGTCTGTAACTTGTGCTCTAAAGATTTGCACTTCGAGAAAACTTACAGAATGGAAGTATATCTTTCATGAATATTATTTCTGAGTGGAATGAGGAATTTTAAAAATGTCAGTCCAGCAGAGGTGTGGAAAAAAGGACCCACTAACATATGTCAGCTGTTGGGGGCAGTCAAGAGGTCAAGTAGTTCTCATTAGTCCTTGAGACTGTCAACACAAGTCCAGTTTTGATAAAACTCCATGACTGACTGCAATATTTACTGAACCTGAACCAAACATGCTTGTGTGTATCACCACACAAACAGGTTTTCTAATTCTTCTAAGGTATTCTGTTCTTTAATTTCCTATAATGAAACAAATTTCATCTAGTGATGAAATCTTCTCTCCTGACTCCGCTCAGTACTGGAAAGAGAATGTAGGAAAATCCTTTAGGCAAAATAGGAAGGAACTCTGTGATTTATGATTTAGAATTAATTGCATGGCAATAAAATATGACAAAAGTCAGACACTATTGTCTATACACATATCCAAGGCCTTTATTTTCTAGAGCTGCCATTTAGCTTATAATTTCAAATTTCTCTAAATTCTACAATAACTTGCAAACCTCTTCATGGCAAATTTCTCTCCAGTGTATGTGATGCATGTCATTATTGTTGGCACAAGGTTTCCAAATAGTCTGTAAGGTTGCAAATGTGAGTCTTATATGTTTGGAAGAACAATGAACAACTAAACCACTGCAAATGTTGATGTATGTTTCAAGCAAATAAATCTTTATGTGGGAAATCAGGTATTGAGTTACATTTTCTGATGTTACTGAGGAAGACTAATAGAGCAATGACTGATTTTCTGTGTATGTCTTGGGAGTTTTGCAGAGACTCCCTATAAAATTTAGGAATGAATCTATATCCTGTAAATAACTGCTATGTCCTCTGTAATGGAATCCCAGTTACACAAAATCCTGGTTTTAGGATTATGAAGCAGAGTTTATTTGCATTCTCCTGGGTAAAGCTTCATGCAAATTTTTGCCTTTTTCCAGATCACTTATCTTACAAGTTTCATTTCCCTAAATTGTTGGGTTCAGAGTTAGCCATTACCCAAATGAAAATTAAAGGGTAGTCTGTCATTTTTACCTCATCTGAGAAGAATTTCACCAACCATACCTAACTTTGCTATTACCAGTATTATACTGTCTTCAACTCTCTTCTTCATGTAATTCTATTTAACCAAAAATTTTTGGATGTCACCCAGATGTTCACGTAAATAATACTTTACTTTATTTGAGACTGACCTCGTTGATGTCCTGTAGCCACAAAATGACTTGGCAGTCCTTTATAACCCTGAATCTCTAATTGTATTTTCTAGAAGCGATGTGCATTTTTATTGCTATTGATAAAGTGGCTGTCCAGATAAAGGCTGTGTGGAGAATATGCTTCTTCTAAGGCACAGAACACAAAGAGAAGCAGTTACTACTTCAAACTACAACACACTTTACTACACTGGATAGACTATTGATCTTATTCATACAATGAGAGGCTCCTACTTTAATATGGCATAGTGGCCATTTAAATGATGTGGGCTTGGTTGCTTTTGTCTAAATACCTGCATAGCTGCAGTCCATACCACTGCAATACTGCTGTGGTCATCAGGTCCTTCACAGAGTTATTGTTGGTGTTAGTGAGCCTGTGTGCTGGGGTAGAGGATGGGAGGTGGCATGAACACATTCTCCAGAGAAACGGCAGCTCAACTGCTATTCATAAATGATCCTCTTAAATACAGAAAAAGAATGCAAAGGACACCAGTTGAAGTTCAGCCTACAAACAATTCATTCTTCAAATATTATAAATGTCTTCCATGTATTGCAGACACTTCCTAGAATTTGGATTTTCTTCAAATTATTATTAGAAGGCCTCCTGTGGGATTAAAGATCTTTAGAAAGGTTATGAGACCTTTAGTTTTCTAAGTAAACTCATATACCACAGTTCTCCTACATGTTATTCAGCTTCACAAGCTTGCTGAACTAGTCAGCAATCGTTAGTTCTATGGAGTTATTTTATGCCTCTTTTTTTCCTCTTCAAGGAAGAGAAGAGTTTTCTCAAGGGTACTCCTGTTGTTTCAATGAGCCCCTTGGCCAAATACATCCCAAACATGTCAGTGAGAGCATTCTCTTAATGCCCTTTTGTGAAACAATTTTGTTAAAGGTTGGAGATCCTACGTAGTGACAACTTCACTCTGGACATAACAAGAGATTGAAAAATACCAAAATTTTTAATTCTTCATCCCATTTGAACATTTTGTTAATATTTTCTGTCACAGCGACGCTACACAATAACAGGACCCTGATTTTATTAAGAAGTAAAGACAAACAAAAATGCTGAGGACCATCTTGAGAAACCATAACAAGAAATCCACATCACTTCGGGGAAACACATTTGGTGTAGTCTGTTGTGTGTCACTAGGGCACTAACAGAGGCCATAACACCTTTCCCATCAGATATTATAAGATGCACCTTGACAGCTGCTGAAGAGTTTCACACAGTGGCACACGTCTGCACATCAGTTCTGGAATTAGACCACCATTCAGGGTGATTCCCTCATTTCAAGGAATGTAATTTTCTAGATATTAATTTTTTCAGCTCATAAGCAGAGCCCCCTTTGATTAATCAGTAGCGCTTCTGGAAAGTGACACGTCTCTGAAGCCAAACTAGAGAGGACTCACAAGACCTCCACACATGACAGTAAGTCAAGGGGACAAATTAAGAAAAGAGTCATTAGTAGACATTTCCTATGAAATAACAAACTTCCTTATCATTTTATTTCCAAACTGCTGCTTTTTCATACTGTCTTATCCTCACAGAGAGCTCTTTTCCTCTCAGGATATACAAACCACAGGATTCCGATGACTCACACTGAAAGAGCATTTAAACACACGGAGGACGGAAGGGCATGCTGTTTCTGAATTAAAGCAGAAAGCTTCCTGCCAAAGCCCCAGACTAAGCATACATTAATATATTTGGACAAAGTTTTAGCAACAATGATAAGTTCACCTCACCTGTAACTGTTCCGGTGAGACAATCTTGCCCATTTTATGAACTATCTAATTGCATCATGTTTGACTTCCTTTTTGACAATCCCAGCTAGAGCCAAAAACACTTGTGAAGCTATTGTTTGCACAGAAGAGTGCAATATTGACTGTTTGATGCAAGGTTATAATACCTCTCTTCACTGATGGTCAGCAGAAAAAAGTGAATGAGCTGAAATCTTGAGAGTTCTTTGGACAGAACCTGTAATGCATTATATCTTTATTTTATTTTTATCTCAAAAAGCTCCTTATTGATTAAGCTCTTGCTCTAACATCAACCATATACTGAAAATTAAATGGAAGGTCTCTCTTCTTGGTACTGTAAAGATAAATCCTTCAGGTGAGGCAGCACCTCTACTCCAAAGGGGAAATACTGAGCTCAATCCACTGTAGAATATAGGAGTCCTTGGAAGAATATTTTAAAGGAAAGGGGTCTGAAAAGGGAGGCTGAATATACTCTGGTTGAAAGTGTACTCTGATTCTGCTGCTGTCAGTAAAGCTATTTGGCTTCTCTGGAGACATGCCAAGGCATTTACCTGCTGTTTAACACCAGCTAGCACTTCAGAGGAATAATAAAGCCTCTTCAGCCACACATTTCTTAAAGCAAAGGCTGAATACCTCTGAATATCCTGTTTAGCTGAACTTAGGTAGTTTCTCAGACCATGGCTTGGACTTTGCAAAGCAATGAATTTCAGATTATGACAAGCACCAGAGGCCAGTGAAAGACCTACATTCTGAAATTTTAAACTGGTTGATATGAGTTGAGTTAATGCTTGCCTTAAAGGAAATATGTGACTGAGCCATGCCAACATTTGAGATGCTGAGCTGATCTCAGAGATGCAAATCAAGACTGATGGACTTACAGAGCACCCCAGGTTTTGTAACTTGAATTTCATCCTCTGCAGTTGAAAGTGCAGAGCTTTCAGTAATTTGAAGTTAATTTATGTGTGCTATCATCCCAGTCCCAACTACCAGCTCGTCACTGACTGCAGCTCCATTGCTGAGGATAGAGGTAAATGTTAGAGCAACCTGACTGCACCCCTCATATTGATAGAATAACATAACTGAAATAGACCATTTGGGATTCAAGCAAGGGAGATTGATGAGTTGCGCAGTAGGATGATATGTGTTTGTTGGGAACCTCTTTGTGTCTGACAGAAAAGCTTTGGAAATAGAATAAAGGCATTACAAGGGTACAATGAGTACAAGAAGGAGGTCTTACACTTTAGGAAGATTATAACCATCTTTATCCACCCAATTCACAGCCCCATTATTCTTGATGTGTGGAAAGCAGGTAACAACATTTTGCCTAGGGTGATGAGTGCATCCCACAGTTTATGCTTTTGCATTCCCACAGGGAACTACTGTGCTCATTCTTCTCGTTCTCCCAGTGCATTTGCAGCTAATGACACTGCAACTGATACAGATTTTTATTATTAGTGTCCCAAGATATCAATGTAAATTTCAGGGCATATGGATTGCCATTCATGAAAGATTTAAAGGAATTTTCCTGTTTCAATTCTCACCTTTGCATCTTTGCACCCCACTCAAAGTTGTGGTGGATCACTCTTTCTCCTTTATTCATTTAAGCATATTTAGGTACAATTTCTATAGAAGATCTATAGAGGGTTTTGAAGAAAATAATTTTACAAATGTATGGTATCATTAATAGAACACCGTGGTTTTTTATCCTGTTTGTATTAAGCTCCCATCCAAACTATTCCCTTTATGAAAGTCTTCCTAAGAAATCGAAGTCATAACCTGGTTATCAGGTAGATAATGAAAAGCAATGGTTATAGAGACAGCTGTTACTTTTCCCTTTTCTATGTCCCATTTGGTATTTAAAAATCTGCATCATTCTAGATGTTTGAATGTAGCATAAGCTTAATATCAAAGCAAATTGAGTATTTGCATGAAATGAGGACATTAGGTCCTGGAAATAAAGGAAAAGCTTGCTAGGTGTACACTGGTAAGCATTTAAAATGTTTAGACGTCTGGATTTAAGTAATGATTTTGAAAAACAGTCCTATATAGCATATTTTAAACTTAATATGGTTTGGATTATACTGTTCTAGGATAGTTGCTAGGGGTTTTTGGAAAGCACACTTCAAGCAATGGGTGACAAAAAGTTAAACAGGATGTATGCATCAAGTAAGTTTTCCTTGGGTCTACCCCAGGAAGGTGTTCAATGTTCTTGTTAACCACTTGGGTGATAGAAGAGTGAATGTGTTTATTGCACCATCAGTGTTGTATGAGCTGCAAGGTTAGATGTGCTAGAAAGCAAGGTTAGAGTAATCTTTGAACATCAAAGAAAAGGTCTGGAAACACCGGGTTCATTTCTCAGTAGTGAAAAATGCAATCAAATACTGCAAATGCAGGGTAGGATGTGATGGGCAATTGTAGCTCTGCAGAAGGGCATCTGGAAGGAGGTGGTTTTGAAACCAAAGATGTCCCACTGGGACATGGCATCAGGTGGCTGACTTGAGACCCAGGGAGATATTGCTTGTGCTCTGCTGATATATCTTCAAATAGTTTTTCTACTCAGTTCTAGTCATCCTATCTTAAGAAGGGTAAAATGTACTTACAATTACTTACATTACAACTGGAGATCTCTTAGAGAAGATAGAGAATGAGGATGATCAGCAGACTTTTACAAAATAAAACTGATACAGAAAAACTGAGACATGTAGAGTCATCTGCTGGAGTGAGGATAAACGGGAGGCTAGGAAAACAGTAGGAGTGATAAGTTAAGGGAACCTGCACTAAAGGACGTGAAGATCAGACAGGTCTGGATGTCTCAGGTCACCCAGGGAGTCTGAAAAGTATCTCCACTAAAACATGACTGTAAACACAGCCAACAAATAATCTTCACTAATAACTGTCACAGGTAAGAAGATGACCCCGATTTGAGTCTGAACTTTCTAGACCTGCCAAAATGGGCACCCACCACACAGTACAGAAGGAGTACCAAAGTTTTTAATACTTCTGGAATGATCAGGGAGATTAAATAAACAAAGAAAATGTGCAAGGGTATCTTAACTTGGTCAGTTTTGAAGGCCAAGTGTCTAGACTCTCATCTAAAATTAAGACCTTAAGAAAACCACCAAAAATTAGTGAGAAGACCTTTGTTTTAATGGAAATAAAATTAGAATAATTCACTTTCTTAATTGAGATAACTCACAGCAATTAATTCAGACAGTCTGGAAATATAAAGATTTATATGAATTTCTTCCCCCGCCCACTGATCTCTGCAGGCAGATCCTCATGTCCAGGGCTGGTTGTAGTCAATTCTTTGACTTTTTGAGCAGCAGTAGATTTTTATGAGTAATCTCTAGGAAATTTGCCCTTCCTTTCCAGTCCTCTGGTGCTTGGATGTCTGATCTCTCCCTAAGTAAGAGGAGTCTAAACTCCTTTTCTTTCTATAGGGTTGAAACCAATCTCTTGACTCTTTCATGGAACACAATATATCCCTGTAAGCACTCAAACACCACCCATCAAACCTCCTTGATGGAAAGAATGCCAAATTAAGATGGTGGTAAGAATTTCTGGAGTGTACGGCCAAAAAAGATCACTCCTGATGTCCCAATAGCCTCTTAAATATCATCAAATTTTTCTGAAATATTTTTTATCTGACAAAAGTGTTTTTCTTTCTATTTTAAATACCTAAATACCAAATTTAAGCTTTCAGCTGAAAAACCTGTCCCATTTTTTGAAACATTGTTTCAATGGTTAGTTGTAATGCTGAAACTCTGTGATTTATTTCTAATCTTCCCTTGTCATTCTCTGGTTCCTGTGATAGTTTCATCTGCCAGGATTAAGAGACAATGTCAAAGGCTTGCTCACGCTATGAGTGCTGACCCTTTGGGACCAGATCATCTCCTAACTTCCTTTTTGGTAAACCATTATGAGTTTTCTAGTGTGGGACATGTTTTTCAAGTCATTACTCATCCCTGTTGCTTCACCATGAACTCTTTGTCCTTTACCAACATCTTTAATATCACTGCAGAAATAGTTGCATTGGTGGCACATATTAAATAAGGGGGGAAGAAAAAGCTTCATTTCAACTAAATACTACCCAAGACATTTCTTAGGCCATGTTAGTGCTGGCATTACAGGGGGAACTTGCTTACACATCACCCACAAATATCTTGTCACCGGTTCCTGTTTAGTCTCTGCTGCCTACTTTCTCACCCTGAGCTAACATACGCTGTTGGACTTTCCAAAATATTTAGATGTGATTGAAAAATCCACAATGCAATCTCTTCACATCTCAGCAACTCTCCAATATTTGTCTAATGAGGAATTTAGATTCTAGACACTTTTTTTTCTTACATAACTGGCAAAGTGTCAAATGTATTAGCTTTAAGGTTATTGGAATGGAAATGGGAAAAGTATTTTAATACTTACTTCAAGATGTATAGAACTATGATAACTAGATTTGTATGTTTACGTTTCTGAATTGTCATCTTTTGTTTCTGGCATATTCTTGTGTTTGCAATTTTCAATGTTTATTTGGAGTAAGTTTAGAAACCTTCAAACAACCTAAAGCAGAAGAAAAATATTTTAATATCAAGAAGGCCTCAATATTGATTAAAAAGCCAGTCAACCAAAGGAGTTTTCAAAATATTTATTGCTGTGGGGTATTTAAAAGTTTTTAAAAATTTCATTATTCTTTAAAACATTCTGTAATTGTCAGATTTCCTTGGGCACAAAAAATAGTGTGCCCAGCCAGCTCTTATATTTTAGCCTCAGACAGTTTTCAAAGTGCTGTGGGCAGATCACAAGGACAACAAACCCCCGGATGCTGGAAAACAGGAAGGAATTGTAAAACATGGCAGCAAAACAATGACTTATGCGGATGCCAAGCATTTGGGATGGTGTGATTCACACTGCTCGCCGTGCCTGCTTGCAGAGCAGCACAGTGTCACAGTGGAGCTAGCCAGCTGAGCGAGCGCTTCCAGTTGCAAATGGAATCATTCGCTGGCTGCAGGCTGAAGAGCTCCACTGAACGTGCAGTGCTTAGCCCTATGAAACCTGCACCTCCACTCCCACCCTGCCTCGCTGGGGAGCCTTTCTGGCACCTTGCAGAGTCACCACCCCACAGACCTGTTCTGCTCTCTCAACACCAGGTGCTGTGAAGACCCCACTGGATCCTTTTCCTTTTCTTGCCCAGAGGCTGTCTGTATAGCCCTTAACCAGCTCACATCAACCAAAGTAAACTCGGCAGATACTTTTCTCATCCCCCAGGACCACCAGCCTTTCCCCTTCACACCTGCAGCCAGCATCTCACATGGGTGAATGAAAAAGCCAAGGGGCATGGTCTAAATGGGAAAATCCAAATCATTCCCACCATTGTGTGTACTTTCTGTTATCTCCAGAATAACTGAACAGGGCTTTTTTTTTTAAATTTTCACCTTTCTTGTTTCAAGCTCCCTTTTCCACCCCAGAGACATCACAATCACATTTAAGACTTCCCACATAGTGTCTTTCAGCAAAACAAGAGATCTGGGCTTCTTCCTGTTCCTCCTTGAGTTTTTCAGGACAGACATCAGGACTCCACAGCAGAGGCATACATTGCCAAGGAGCAGTCAGGCAGAGGGGTTTGGTAAGGCAATTCCTGGAGCAGAGCACATCTGCATAGGGTTTGCAGAGCTCAGTGCCTGGTGTGGAGTACATGCTGTTATCAGCAAGGGGCAGGGAAAACAGCAGTCTTTTACAGACTGTGTTATCTACTTCAGCACTGATGAGGAAGTGTGTGGGTGTTGAGGGATAGCAAAAGTTCCTCTTTTCACAGTTGGCCAGTCCCACAGCCTCATGAGACATAACTGTGCCATTGATTTCATATTTACCACAGAGGGCCTACTTGGTGCAATACTGCTAGGTGCCAACACTTCTCCTTGAAAGTTCTTCTCATCAGATCCCAAATGTTTTATCTGAAAGTTTTAAGTCCACAGCACACCTAGGTAGACAAATATGTTTGTTTTTTGGGTTTTTTTTAGTGGCAGTATGGTTTCTTCTGTTTTCTACTGTGCTCAGACTGTGCTTCCTTCTCCTTCTTTCATTGTTCCTGTGTCCGTAGAAATCTGTGAGAATGTGTCACATTAGTATTGTCACCTGCTGGAAGTAATTTCAAAAAATTACCCAACTGGCAACTCCATGAACTGTCACACAACAGGCTTAGAGATCCACTTCTAAGACCCTTCCCTGAGTATCACTGAAAATTGTTTGTCTTCTGATGCATGCTTTTTCAGTTCAAAGGAAAAAGTAATCCTGAAGTAAATAAATAAAGCTCACTGTCAGAACATACATGTCTCTACATATGCAAATAATTATTAGAAATTAACAGTACTTGCTAAGAACTGTCTTTTATTTAATTATTTTACAAAGCATCTTCAGAGACTGTCTTCTTTTTTTTCCTCTAAATGCTTTTCATTAATTCTAATATTTGGATGTTAGCAATGAGCGAAACTTTCCCAAATGCAAAGGTTTTTTCCTTAGGAAGACAAAATTACTGATTCAGATGAATTTTGGAGCAATTGATTAGCTCAAGACTCGGATAACCCTTGCTCAACTGGCTTTCCAAATCTTCTTCTGGTAGAACAGGAGGATAATAGAATAAAAGGTATTTAAGTAAAATTAAGCAAATATCCATAATAACAATGTATTTCCATCACTTGAAATTTGGCTGATCATCTGACTGTATGCATATGTCTGAAGAACTTCCTAATTAGTTATTTGTTCTCAAAGTAAGAATTGTCTTGCAGTTTCCTTTTCCATGAATAGATGGGCCCATGGGCAATATTAAGTGATCCATTCCAAGGAGATAGCCTATGCATTTCAGAGCACAGGTAGCTTCAGAAGCATTACAGATTAATTTGAGGTCTACTCCTTGTGTCTCACTGTAACACTCAGAATGACCTTAATAATTCAGAGGCAAAGGAAACCGGGGACAATGCAAAAAAAAAAATCCTGTAGTTCACAGCATTTATACTTAGAAATGGGTCTAGCTTCCTGTGGGCTTTTTTTTGATTTTACAAATATGCCTCAGAGCAATAGACATAGAAAGATCTTGAATGTCTTGACAGCAAAACAAAAGCAAAAGGTAGCAAAAATTATTAAAAATAATTATCTCTGAGACTGTCAGATGAAAACATCTGTGTTTTTTGGCAATTTGTGATGAAACTTAGTCCCACTATGTAAGTAATTGTTAACTATTTATAACCACTGTGTACCCTCTAGAAAATGCAGATATAAGAAACCCTTGGGGATTAATATGTGCTTTGATTGGCACAAAACCAGTACAAGAGCATCAGGATCTCTACTAATCTGTATCAGATTCAGTTCTGGACTGCATGGTATTTTACAGTATCTCGCTTGCTCTTGTGATCATACATGGTGAGTATCTTCAAGTAATATTTTTAAACTTGACCATGCCTAGGATGCCGCATGGCAGTCTCTGACTCAAACAGTGCCTTTTCATTACAAAAGCAAGATTTGCTAGTAGTTGAGGATGAATGGGCTCACAGAGAAAGGACTTCATTTTTTAAAAAAACAAACATAAAGAATCCCGCAGTCTGGTAATTAGCTCATTGTACTCTTCATGGGGCTTTCCACATCCCCTAGCCTTCTGGTTAGACTTAATTTCTCCCTCAGCATTTGCACCCTGTATTTATAGCTGCCTCACCTCCTTCTAAACAAGTCCCTCATCAATCTCCATCACTGGTTTGAAACTATAGGGTCTCATCCCAGCGTGGGGAGGGGCAGGAGATGGAGATGAGGTGGGAGTCATTCATCCAGGTGTAGTTTCCAGTATCTGTGTGCCTGTTGCTGGTTCAGTGATGGGTGTGCTGCCTTGTGGCCAAGAGTCACAGACACTTCTTTCCCTTTAGCATCCCCTTCACACTGCACCCAAGACTTTTTAAATTGAGCTTGGGTAAATTTTTAAGATTGTCCTGTCTGAAATCTGCTCCAAGAAATCAGCCTTCTAAGAGCCTTGTGTAAATGACAGTCATTATAATTAGCAACCACAATAACCACTTCCTTGACTAACCATCCACAGAAAAGCATATTTATCAAACACCTGTCTGTTTCTACCTGCTGAAATATATGCAGTGTTGTTCCCACCACTGTGGATTCTCAGAAGGGTTGTTCATTGGTACTACTATACAAAGGGTGTGTCATCTCAAACATCTGTGTTTGTGGGGAAAAAAAGGCATATATTGAGCTGAGTTCATCTCTCTGCTGCCTACTGGCTTTTCTTGGGTGAAACTCAGAGTTAAATACGGACCTGGACAACCACAAAGACAGTCAAGAACAATTCAAGACATGACAACAATGCATAGAATTTCTGTGACTGGGACACTGTGTGAACACACAGCAAGTACAGCAGGGAGGAAAGTCATGAAAGCATTAGGTAGCTAGCTTTCACACTGAATAGAAAGTACAGCACACCCTATTCAAATTTATTTAATTCAGACAAATGTATTGTTGCACTCACCATATCTCATGGGTGTACTTTTTATTGCATTAGGAAACAATATTGTACATGCTTTCTTCCTCTTCCTGTGTTTTAGATTTACAACCTATTTTGAATTTAAGGGCCCTGGGATTTTTCTTCCTCTCACTCACTATAATTAAATAGTGTTTATGTGCTTCTGAGTGGTAAGTTTTCCAATGTTTTTTTTTCTTTTCATTATCAATCATTAGTTATTTTGGGTTTTTTTTTCTTTCATGACTCAGTCCTTTCCTTTCAGACATCTTGTTGCTCCTTCCTAATTTGCATGACAGGCTGAACCTTCACACCAAAACATTAAGCATTTGCTCTTTATAGCTTGTTTTGCTTTATTTTCCTTGTGCAAATGCCTTCTCCTTGGCCCATTAAGTCAGTTTTGTCAGCCTGTAGGTTCTACTATAAGCACCTCTGACCTCTGACTTAGTCTCAGCCCCAGACAGAAATTTTGTTTCCTTTCTCAACTTCCTATGTCTTACCTAGTTCTCAGCTATTGTTACTATCATTACCCCCTTCCATGTTATATATTGTATCTCTGGCTTATGCTGCTCTGAATATATAAGCAATTGCTTCCTTTTTTCTCTTTTCATTTAGTCCATTGACCTCCATCCCTTCTCAGTAGTTGGGGCCAGAAGCCTTAATTTGAGTAATGTTAGTAAAGAGTAAATATAAATAGCTCAGATTACTTAACTCTCAATCTCAAGACTGCATGCACTTTGCTTAGGTGTCATTACACCCTATTAATTTTGAAAAAGGCTCATGTGATAAAACTTGTAGATGACAACAGCAATAAAACATTTTTGCTTAGGTCATTTAGTCATTAAATATTTGTATTTCCAGATTTGCATGATCTTTTTTTGTTCTTATGTGTTTAAAAAAATCATGATCCATGGATTGTTCTTGCTTATGTTCAATGACCAACAGGAAAAAAACAGGATTTTTTTACTTACTGGGAAAGGCAAAACTTTTCAACTGAAGAGCACAAATTTTTTGTCTATGCCTATTCACAGAACTCTAAGTTCAACATATGGGAGAGGGGCTTCCTTGAGATTTCAGACAACAGGCCCCCAGTGAAAAGTATGATTTCAGAACTAGATTCTGTTCTGACATCATACTTAGAACCTTCCTAAAAGATCATGCACCCAGAGACAGAATCAAGAAAGCCCTGATCTGGCCATAAAAGGTTTTCTGGAGTCAGAGGTAGACAAAAACTCTTTGTATAGCAAAATGTATAGCAAAATTGTCTAAAAATAAATGTTTTATAAGCTAAATCACAGGATACAACCCTGTGGCTAAAAATCCCTGAACTATTCCCATTTTAATTTTTATTGCCTACTTGTAAGATCACTCCCTTACAATTTTTGAGGGCTTAGCAGATATTTTGAATGTATTGAATTTCCTCTCTCTTCCTGACTTTTTTTTCCACTGAAACCTCTGGATACTTGTATCTCAATGATACAAACGGATGTAGCCACCCACAGCCTTGCGGTCAGTCCCTCAGAGTCATTCTTGCCTTTCATAAATGCCTACAGATTTTGACTCCTTTCCAATCCCATTTTCTAGTTGAATTGCAATGTCTTATTAGAGGGGCAGTGCTAATATCAGCCAGGGAGAAATTATGAGTGTGCAAGCAGAAGAAAAACTGCAGTTGTTACTAAAAATAGGAAGCTGCAATGTTGATAGCTGTGGTGCTAACAGGAGAAAAAAAATGTTTTGCCTAAAGATTTTCTGAAAGCAAATGCTTATCTTGTTTGGCCTTACATATTTCAGCTACACATTGCTCAGAAGTTGTGTCACCTACCAGTGGAAGTTTTCATTAGTTCATCTAGTGACTAAAAATAAATAATATAATATAAACAATAATAATCTATTAATTAATGATTAATAATGTACTCAATCTCACCAACACACATGGGAGCAGCAAGCTAAGCTTTTTGTGCCTTTGAAAGAGAGGCTCATCCACTTGAAACTAAAAAATTCTCAACGCCTGATAAATGAATCATAGTCACTAATTATGTGCTGATTTATTTTGCACTTACTTCATTAATTGAAGACCATAAAGAGCTAGAAGTGTCTGGGGGAAGTGCACAGAGCCTGTCTCCTCAAACCCAATAGTCTTTGATCAAGGCTGAGTATGGGCAGGCTGTGGTAGCACATGCTGATGTGATACCAGTGTGCTGCATAAAGGCTGCTGCCAACACTGGGGTGAGACCTCAAAAAGCAGAGGTGAAGAGTGCCATGTACTGTGTGCTGCCTCACTGAGCCACCAGTCAGTCTTCACTTCAACATGATCTTGACCTAGGCTTGTGCCACCACAACAGCAGAGTGTGCATTCTCCCCTCCAGAGGTTTCTCTGGAAAAAGATTTCCCAGATCTCTGCAGAAGAGAGGTTTCAGTTGCAGAGATTAAAGCTGAAAGCCGTGTGTGTATAGACAGAGCAAGAATATTGAGTTAGGAAGTTTCTTACTGTACAGTGTTCACCTCAAATACTTAAAGTTGCAAAGTTCCCTAGGCCACATAATGGATCCTCCTTTTGAACAAACAGGCTCTGCTTCAGCCCTTGAGCCAGGTGAAATACAGCAGAAGGAAGATGCAAATGTCCTGCACTTCCCAGCTGATCAAGGCCAGAAAAAACAGGGTGCTTTGTGAAACATACATACCTTTCGTGATTCAGAAAGCTATTGTGGAAATTCCCTTGTTTCTTGCCAGGAATCCCTGTGATCACCCCACAGGCATTGCTGATCTGGAGGATGAAATGTGTGCTAAGGTAATGTGGAAAATCATTGCCCTCCTACCCAAAGGCAGTACTATCCCTAGCTGGCAGAGGGAAGGGTCAGGGCTGTGGATGAGGGGTTGCTGTCTCTGCAGAAGCAGCAGCAGTGCATATCTCTGCAGCATCCTCAAAAGATTGTCTGTTCTAGAGAAACAGACTTCACTGGTGTGAGGATAGTGTTCTTAATGTTGAGAAAACTGAGGAACAGCTTATGTGTGGTTCATGGGAAGCTCATAAAAGCAAGTGTGAGAGTGTTTGAACAGGCATTTGCATACGAAGGTACAGATGAAACAGAGCCGGCAGGAATTCAGTCTGTGCATGGTTGAGGCCTAACCCCTGACTGCAGAGTGATCGTATTATTTGTGTTACAAAACCATGTAACAGTCACGGCTGGCGTTAGCTTACCATTGCTATGGGTGTTACTACATATTGTGGGGATACTAAGAAAAGATAGTGCTGTTAATATATTCTTGTTAGGTTAGAAGTAGCTGATCAAACACTTGCAAAAACCAAAGTGAATGCAAGAAGTGTTTTTTCAAATAAACGGCATAGTTTCACATGTGTGCCATTCCCAACATCGGTTAATTTCTATTTGAAACATTCAGAGGAGGAATTTCCTTTTTCTGTGTGAGAGTACCAAAGCCAAAATAAAAAGTCTATGGAAGCATTATGAATTCAGATTTAGATGGCTCACATCTACATTTTATGTATAATCTGTTCCAGCAGAATATCTGTAGATGCCTAGGACATTTCAAAATGTTACATATAGTGTAAATGTAATGTTGATTATTCTTCGCATGTAAATAATTAATAAAGCCTTAATTTGACACTGTCAGTTTTCTGTGGATTTTATTACATGCTATGTTGTGTGAAATCAGAGAACACAGCTGAAGTGGAATAGATACAAAGCATTCTATTTCTAATTCTTTTCCACATGCCATGTGGAAAAGTTAGTGCCATATTTTGGTTACATTTCTGAAGTATCCTGCTTCTTCATCTCCTACTTCTTCATCTCCTTCCTCAGTGCTGATGTGCCAGTAGAATTCTGTGTAAATGGCTGTGTCTTTAACTTCCATTATTTTACTTTGATTTTATAGAAAGAAAGGGAGTAGCCGCCCTAAAGACTGTGATTGTACAGGTCCACAGAACATCCATGCTTACAGGTCTAGTTTTATACCATTTCTCAGACCTGAAACACCTGAGATGAAAAAGACTCAATATACTTTATAAAGCTAAGATAGCGTGTCCTGTTAGGTAAGAACAAGTACTGCTTTTATTTCGAACCTTTCTAATTTGTTCTTCATACCTTTAAAAATTATCTTTTCACTTTGGTACTCTGAAAAACAGTAATCTGTTTCTAGCCAAAAACCATGAAATTCCAGGTTATTCATCCATGTTGCAGCTTAGCTTCTTGATAATTTCAAATCACTTGAATGATTCATTCCTCCAAGTACTCCAGATAAACTCCAGTTTTGTGAAAAAGAACTACTAAAAGAGTTTCTTGATTTTTTGTTTAAGTTAAAAGATACATCTATAAATTATGGGGTTCTCAGTTTGCGATGTGCTGTCTTCTGCTTCCCCACTCACAGACTGGGGTTTAACCACAGTTACTCATTCTGTGACCCCTCCCACTCTGGTTTGGAAACAATTGCTGCAAACATGCTCCAACATGCCTTTCAACAGACCAAATTATCAACCTGAGCCAGGGTGGCAATATCACACCTCCTCCAGGAGCAGCCTCCCTTTCCCATGCACTCTGCACACAACCCAAGCCCTGCCCTAGTGCAGCCAAAGTCTTAGCTCAGGAGAAGCCCCTGCATTGCACAGCCCCATTGTGCTTCAAATGGTGACAGCTGGGATTTCTCCCAATTAGAGGGTGCTGCCGCAGCTCTTGGAGAAACCATGACACCTTCCTTCCATGGGAAGTCATAAGTGGCTTAAAATTCCCGGGTCATCTGGAAAGAGTATGTCTTTCCAAGAATGAATTGTGTTGGTTCTCTTGACCAGCTTTTAGTTTATGTAAAACAGGGCAAATATCCAGAAGAAAAGGATTGAGGTCTTGGAAGAAACTCAGGATTTGCAAGAGGTTTTGAGTCTCTTTTCCAGTTGCTTACTCTGTGTTTGTGTCTTTTTGTGCACTTATCAAGTAAATACCTCCTTTCAAAACTGGAAATCTCAAGAGGGAAATAGCTCCTGCCTCCAAATCAAGTTTTCAGCATGGAATAAAAAGTCCCAAACCTAGTTAGGACAAAAGGTCAGAAAAGTAAGAAAAACATTTAAAAGCAAAAAGTTTTGAAAATCCAGTGATGAGTTTTGGTTTAATTTTGACATAGACTTGCTCTCAATAATAATCAATGTCTAAATGATTGACCATTTAATTCTAAATGATGTTTGAATTAAAAGAAATAAAAGTTAGGTTTTTTTGCATTGTCAACTAAAAATAAAATTAAATAGTATTGACAGGAAAAAATTCCATGTAAGTAATTCTTTCATATGGAAAGCTTTTATCAGTATATAGGTTTTTACAAAGGATTATTCTCCTCAAAAAACATCAGCCAGATCAATTTAGCAATAAAACTAGACTGAGAAAAGGCACAGTGTAAACTTTCACACTTCCTAAGTAGTTTGAGACACCTTCTGACACAAATCTTGATTCCTGATGAAGAACAGGGACTTTTTCTTTATAGCAACTCAAAATAACATCTGCTGTGGTCAAATAGGGAGAACAGTATGAACCATTTTGTTCTTAATGTTGGTGTCACTTGCCCGAGAATATTGTAAAAATCCCTTAGTGAGGGAGTGGTGAGGAGAGAAAGAGAGAGAAATTCTAGCTGTGGAAGTTCTTGGGATGAAAGTCAGAAGAATTTCCATGGGGTTTTGTTCTGGGAAAACACATCTGAGCAGCATGCTGCCAGTGGAATATATACATATATGCCTGTATTCCAGGGCATGACTGTCTTTAGTGTTGTTTTATATAAAACCAGGGATATACTCTTTAGAACTTTTATCTGCTTATTTCTTGTTTATACATATACATTCCTCTGTCACTGAGGAGATATCACACAATTCACAATGAATCAGATAGAGAAAGAGTAGGTAAACCTTTCTATATTTTACAGCAACCTTGCATTTCACTGAACTTGATGACAGATTAAATAATATAAGGTACTCACATTTGTCCTTTAACTCATCAAATTAGAGACTACTTTTAAATCTCCAACCAATGTTTCCTGGAGAAAATTCTTCTACGTATGTGCACCACTTTCTCAACCCCACTGCTGGGGACAACCCTGGGCATTTGGGGATAAATCTGCCTGAGCAGGGCACTCAAGGGAGTTTCAGTGAGAGAAGGGAAATTTCCAGTGTCAGGTCGTCTGGCACTGAACCTCCTCACCCGTCGCTGGCCCCATGCCCGGACACTGCTGCGCCGTGGTTTTCTCACACCACAGGCTGGCTGCACACCGTGAGCACAGGCAGGGAGGAGACAGCTGCTGCTACACAGCACGCAGGGGCTCACAGGACTCATGGTGTCAGCTGGATGCCTAACATAGGATGATGGCATGTTAGGGTTTTTACAGGAGCCAGAGAACTTCTCTACTTTTGTCACGTGCTGCAAACTGGTAGAGGGCAAGGACACTGAGGAGCTTTGCTGTTCATTTTGAAAATGTGTTTTAGGTTTCCCACAGCTGAGAGACATGCAGCTTAGCTTCTGTGGCCCCTTAGTTCTTGGGCTTCTGTACTTGAATAAGTAGGAGAGAGGAGAGGAAATCTAGGAATCATTCTTCTCTTCAGCCCTTTGATTTTTAAAACTTCTATTACTGGTCTTTTAAGAGAGAATTGGTCAGATCAAGCAGAGACAAACTGCCATCCACCCACACAGACTTCTTTTGGTAGCTTTGGGTTTATTTGATTTTGGGTTTTTTGGGGGGTTTTTCCATGCACAGCAGTAACTGTGATTATAATCAGAGGAAAGAAAAGAGCAAAGCAAACAGGCCAAGTAAAAATTTACAAGAAAGTATCAAAAGACTTTTAAAGATTCAAATCCTAAAAATTCCACTCCCTTCTCTTTGAGATTAAAAAATTAATGTAAGTTACAGTAGCTCTTCTTTTACCATTAAAATGAAGCAGTACAATCAACACTCCATAATACACATTGAGAGTCCTCTGCTTGATAACTGTAGAAGCACCGAAGCTCCTGATAAATAAGTATCTGTTTTCAATGAGTCTCGAGTTCAGGCTCACTAGGAAGTAAAATTTCCCCTAATGCAGCATGAAATAAGGAATCATCAGTTGCCTTAGCAACCCTTTAAAAAAAAAAAGCACATGCACCTATCTAAAGGGCAACTGACCTTCTAAAGGGCAACTAATCTATTTATAAATTATTGTAAGAGTTATATTAACAACAATAGCAAGAGGAAGTCATGATTCCTTGTTTTAGTCCATGGGAAAGAGTATTGCCATTGTGCTCCTGCACAGTTCTGTTCTGCCCCTGTGCTCTGAAGACCATTTGCCAGGAGCTTTTATGTAATGGCCTAGGCTCACTGGCAGTCCAACTCTTCACCTGTCCTGGCTTGCTAATTTTTTAAACCAAGAAGGCTGGAGCCCAAAGCAGGCATTTTCTTATTCAATCCTGTATATTGCTCATGGCACAAGGTTTTCAAGAACACTCAAGCATTATTTAGGGCTGCCTATCTGTAAAATCACCATCTGCCTTTTAAACATCCACATAGGTGATGGGCAGAGATATGTATTAATACCATTTATTAGCACTTAACTTACAGGGTGATCCTAACTAGCACTTTGTGACAGGTTGGGTGTGTCAGATCAATGAAAGTGTCCTCCCAACCAGCACTTTTCTGAAAACACCACATGCTTCTCCTGAGTGATTTTACCCTCAATATACCCCAAAGGCAATGTATGCACTTTGGAGGCTGTGTCTCCTGGAGCAGAAGAGGTCTCACCACAAACTCCAGCTTTCATCTTTGCTACATGTTGTACCAGAAAGATAAAGGCTTCACAAATGCCAGTGTCTGAGTGGCAGAGAGCAAACACTGGTATTAATGGCAAAGGGAGAGAACACCAGGTTTTGTGGATAAATTCTCCAGCACAAGAAGTGATCTGCACCCTTTGGCAGGAACAGGGTTTAAAAAAGGTGAATCAGAACTTCAGTCTCATTGTTTTAAGCGTGATCCTTACTTATGAATAAGAAAAACAGGAACTTACAGGTTGCATCTTCCTAAAACTGCTTCCTGTACTCATAAATAATGCAAAAAATCCTTCCCTCGCCAGGTTGTTTAAACCAGCTAAAAGTCCCTGTGAAATGAGCTGGACACTGTCACTCAGTTTTTCAGCCTGTTATTCCTAAAAAGTCATGAACACAAACTGTGACCAAAATAGAGGACTGATGGGCTTGAATTGTTACTTATGTTTTATTTATAATGCTATGACCTTCTGCTTTTCTGGGATGGCAAGGGTTCTGTGAGCCACCCTTAATTTCCAAGCTGAGAGAGCCTGACATTTCCTAAATCATACAGCAGCAGTGCCCATCCCTCAGCCTTGGGACCTCCACAGGGACCTCCACAGGGACCTCCATGCTGCTGAGCAGGGGGAGCATCCCAGACACATCCCAGTGGGACACAGAATGCACTCAGCAGCCTCTACACACCCTGCTGCTCTCTGGAAGGCTATGAGAGACAATGCCTTTCCCGTGTTTTGATCCCTCCAGCTGTGTGCTGGCTGTGGGTTTCCTATTTTGAGCGTCATTTGAAATCTGCCCTTGTATTTTCTTTGGCATATATACCACAGATTGCCAGACTTGCTTCAGGAGATTCTGTTTGGACTCATGCTGGGAAAACAATTCTGGGAAATCCCTGGAATCCCACTAGGTCTTCTATATTGCATAAGTAAAGCCATGTGCAGTGGGAATATCTGTTGAGATAGAGAAGCTGAGAGGATGCCTTTCCACTTCTTTCACCTGGAAGTGAAATGTTTTCACCTGAACAAAATGAAGACTTGTGTGATAAGGTAGAATTTTGGGCTAATGTAGTAGAATTTCACATTAGTTTTCACAAGTGCGCCTGGGCAGCAAGACATCCCTTAAAATGCACTTCAGAGGAATGAATCTCAACAAGGCATAAAGATAGTAAGTTCCTTTGTCTCCAGAAAAAGGCAGAAGGGTGTGTTTGTAAGAGCCTAAAAAAAAACCTGAGTTGTAAAGGATCCAGTAATTTTCAGTTTCAGTGGCTCGGAGACTACTTGTTTCATTCACCTCCCACCCTGAAAGGAAATTTTGACACATCCTCCCAACTTTGAGTTTCTGTAGCACCCCAAAGAGCCATGAAGACCACACTTCTTCAAAAACAGCCTCCCAAAAAAGGGAGCAACAAACTCCCTTTTTGTCACTGAAAAAGAGAGTGACAAACTCCTTGTGTAGCACAGGCAAGGATCCCCCTGCTATTACTCCTATCTCTGGCACCACGTGGCTGCAAATAGTTTTTGTGAGAAGAATATCAGCCTTGCTTCACAAGGATATTTATTATGCAGTATAAAAAATGGGAAACGGAGGTAGGGGGAGTTGAAAGGTCACACAGGAAACATGCAGCCCAGCTGGAAATAAAAACATTGGTCCCCTGACTACTGTGACCAACAAGCCCTTTCCTTTCTGCAATAACAAAGGCTAGTCTGAAAAATGTCTTTCATTTCTCTGACAGCACAGGAGCATTTCATATGCAGAAACTTAAATGATTTATCATTGCTATCATCATCACTATTCTGTTCTTTTAGAGAAAGCTGTTCAGAAAGTGCTTAAAAATAGAAAATTTTAGGTCTAGGTCATTTTCTCTCTGCCCTAATCTTCTGTGCAGATAAGTTGTTGGAGGTGTTTTTCAGTATTTCTCAGCTGTATTCAAACAGCCAGATTCCTTTCAATTTATTTTAATCCTGTACTGAGATTTCTCAATGTAATTTAACTGATGGCCAGCAGGAGGAGAAAAAGACCAGTGTGTGATCCTCTACATACGAAACAGAGATTAAATGGTTTATGCAAAAAGATGGGGTTCATGGCAGCTTGGGGTGGAATCACCCCTGCGAGTAGTTTTGCATCAGAATGCTGTTTGAGCTTCAGGGGATGGCTGGTATGTCCATCACTGCTTCAAAGACCTGGTCTGTTCTCTGTGGCTGCCAGACCTGCTAGGCTGCAGGCACATCCTCCCCTTGGCCCCTCTGGGTTTGCAAGTAGCAAATGTATAAAAGAGTCATCATACCTCATCACACAAGTTTTATCTTGCTCCTTTAAACCCACTTGTGGGTGCTGCCATGCCTCAGATTGCATGCCATAACTCCTCATCCCCCTCTGCCCAAGCAGTGGGTGGGGGAGGAAAGCTGTAGGGAATAGTGCATATTTTCAAGACCACAGAAATCCCTTAGGACTTGAAAGACATGAGACTTTCACTGAGATTGGCACCCTTGGTTTTGCGTAGGTCGCTGTGATTTAATCGTCAATACCAGTGGCTGTACAAAGGGTTTCTGTATAGGAGCAGATACAGCAAATTCCTCTACAAGGGTGCGGTTGGGCCATAGGGATGGAGGTTCCTTGATTTTCTTGTCAGGCCTGCATCCAGGGCCAGGTAAACCCTGCAGAGGCAAAGAGAGCCTCACTTCTCACTTCTTCCAGCATCTGCTAAGCATAGTTGGGATGGGAAAACCTAATAGGTTGTGAGGTGAGGATGAGAGACGCCATCCAGAGAGAGTTGGCACTGAGTCAACAGCACCACAACTCTCATTCTCAACATCTCAAGATCCTTCCAAAATCTCAAATGTGCATGGTACAGTGAATTCTTTAGCAGAAATGAGACCTTTTATATCTATGACAACAATATCTTGTCAGCATGGTCTTAAAGATAGGTGTTTCTTATAGGGTTACTGGTTTCCTTCAATGTAGGGTTGGAGGGGTTTTTTTTAGTTGTTTCACACTGGGCTAGCTTTCGGTGGCAAGAAAAAAAATAATAGGACAAGGACACATATCATAGTAAAATCAGTCTGGAGAGTCCAGCACAAGCCATAGAAGTACACCCGGAAACTGCTATATAAAATCAAAGTAAGAATATGCACTGGGATGAAAAATCAGATATTCACTTGTGAACCTAGCAGAGGAAAAATTTATTTTGAGTAGTAACAAAGAAAATGGGATGCTAAGATGTGAAAGTAAATCTGTACTGGTATTCCCAGTCTTGTCTGACTTGCTGACATTCTTTTTAAAAAGAGTATTTGCTGCAGAAGAGTATTTATACTAAAATAATACTGAGAGTGATGTGACTTTCACACTATGCAGTAATTCAGAGCATTATGCCAGTAAATGACTTTTAAAGACAAGAATAATGGAGCAATGTCATGTAAAAGGAAATGAGAAAAAGCATACGCCCTGATCCACATCTAAAGGCTTTTCTGCAAGCCAGACTTAGGTTAGCATATTTAACCCTTATGCTTCTTGCATCTCAGGTTCTGGTTCTGCTGCTGAGCCACTGCTGAACATCTTAGTGACCATATCACAAAGTGCCCATCCTTAAACTACAGTCCCTTTGATATAATCACCCTGGAAGTCTCAACTCTTTTGCTGTATCACACATACTCACAGCAGAAAATATGGCCTGCAGCCATTATGACTCAAAAACAAGGACAAAATGATAAACTAGTGTAACTTTTAATATACACCAATGGTCACAACCATAACACAGGCAGATGTAATTTCAGGTTTATCTTCAGGAGACAGTCAACAATCCTTTCCTTTTGCCATGCGAAGGGATAAAGCACAGCTGATCCCTGCTTCTTTGCCAGTGACACCTGGCTTGACAGAGCCACAGAAGAGGTCCCCTCTCTGTGGGCTGTTGCAATGACAACGTTTGACTTACTTTTCCTTTGTGCTACTCTTGGCGTCATGACCATTTGAAAATTTTTGTTTCCCCTCACAAGGAAAACAGGGATAATGCCAGTCCTTCTTAGGAACAATCCTTCTTAGGACATTTTCCCAAAGCCTAATCTCTTATCCAGTCCTCTCTGCTCTCTCTTGAGTCTAAGCAAAGGAGAATGCAGCTTCATGAAGCTTCATCAGTCTCAGTTATATTACTTTGCTACCAAAGGGACCTCACTTTGATGTCTAAAAGGGGGTGGTACAATCTTCTTAAAAAGATGAACTTCAGACAATCTCTACACATGGATAAGAGAATTGTTCATTGCTCCTTCTTCTGTAGCTGGAGTATATGCAGTATGTGGTTTGAAACTCTTGTCAGAGAAATGTTGATGGAACTCAGCACAAATTATTTTTTTCTTCTTATGAAGTCTATTTGGCATTTTTCATTTGTCTAGACAGGTGAACCTGCTTCTCTTAACGGGTATAATTTGGGTTAAAAGCAAAAGTCCAGCATCATTATAAGCAGAAAAAATGTGTGCCTTCATCTGTCTACCTGGCTGCATTCTCAAAGAATTCTCATTCTCTGGGTCTGTGAGGCACAGATTCTAGGACAGCATTGCTATTAGCTGAAGAGAAAACTACCCTTCCAGAAAAAGGCATTATTCCAACAGCAAAGCTAATTTCTGTACCTGTAAATTTAATCAAATTCATTTGGTTTGATACATTTAAAACAGTTCTGCCAAAACATTTGTACTCTTATCAACAAATGTATTCTTATTGGTTAGAACTTACACAAAAGAATTCATTTTCCTCTAAATCTGTTTTCCAAAGAAGTTGAGTTGTTTTAGCTGAAGTAATTCACCATTACAAAGTAATCACAGAATAATTTACATTTGAAGACTTTATAGGCAGTCTGCTCCAACTCCCACTTTGAAACAGCTCCAGTTAGATCACGTTGTGCCAGGACTTTGCTCATTTAAGGTCTGAATATCTCCAAAGACTACTCTGAACTTTGTTCCAAAGTTGTTAACATCATCATGTTACAGAACCAAATGGGGTTTTCCCACATTCCAGCATATGCCTGCTACCTCTTAACCTGTTGCTGTGCAACCCTGAGCAGAACTTGTGCTTTCCCACCAGGCAGTAACCACAGCCTGGCCTCCCCTTTCCGTCCTCTTCACAAGGCTGAAAGAACTCATGGAATGCCACTTCCAGCATATGTCCTGTGTTCCAGCTATGGAAGACTATGCCAAAGGCCTTGCTTAAATACAGAACTTCCTTCTCCCCTGCATCACTGTAAAAGGCGAACAAGTTGGTTGAGCACCATTTGTCCCTGGTACATCTCTCTGACTGGGCTATTCCAAATCACCTTCTTGACCTTTCCATGGCTGGAAGTGGCTTCCAGGAAGAATTTTTCTATCACCTTCCAAGGAACTGAGCTGTGGCTGAACAGCATGTGTGGATCTCTGCATCCTGTCTTGCCTATCTTGAAAATCCATATAACATTTGTCTTCCTAACATCATCATCAGAAATCTAAGTAATGTAAGAGGGCAGAGACGTAATTGGTAGAGATGAAGATGGTGGAGTACACACTTGAAATTATACTGGCCAGCTCCTTCTGTCCTTAGGTGCATCCCAGCTGGTCACATGGACCTGTGTGATTTTAATTGCTTCATTCGTCAGTCATGTGGGCTGGCCTAAATCCAGGGGGCTGTCTGGACTGACAAAAAACCTTTGGGGTGAAAAGTGAGCCTAATTCTCCTGGAGGGAACAACACAGCATGGGTGATTCATTCTGAGATTCTTACTGTTTGGCCAAGTAACTGATTAGCAAGCTTCTCTAATGGGAGCTTAATTACTGAGCAGTGTTAAGCACCCATGTACAAGTGAGATCTTTTTTCCTTTTTGAAGATTGTTCAAAATTGAGATTTGCATGAATTTAATTAATGTAAGGCCTGTTGAAATCAATATATTTGTAGCAATGTGATCTGTGTATGTACTATTGGATTTATCACTTCATCTAACAAATTCCTGTGGAAGAAATTATGAGCTTGGCTTGTGAATTTTTTTAATAGGTCTGTAAGAAAGCATCTTACTTAGCCTAGAAAACACAATTGCACTCTTCATGATGGGATATGATCCTTTTCTGTCTTCTATTTTTGAGCCCTGAAGTTTGAAAGAATAGCAGTGGCGAAATATTAATGTATTGGCACATGTTCCCAAATACTTGTGCTGGTAGCAAATGAGTCCTACAAGTGCACATGCAAAGTACAACAGATCAATAAAAAAGCATATAAGTCACATCTAAGTAATTGCCTGTCCATATCAGCTAAAGGTCATCTCAAGCTGAACACTAAAAATTCTTGTGTTTTCTGCCTTTTATAATGTTATCAAGATGAGCTTTTAAATGCTTTGTTTTAAGCTATGATGCACTATGGAGATGGTTGATGTCTTGCTATCCTAGGCAACAAAACAGAAAAAAGAATTTTTCTTATTACAAGTGCTTCGCAGATTCCTGAAATTTTTCCCTTTCTTATTACAGTGTTTTATTTGTCAACTGTAAAGTATGAAAAGAATGCTTATAAAGCCATTGTTTGTCAATCAGGCAGCCAATGGATCTTATTAAACTGCTTTAAAATGTACCTAAATTCTAAATGTAGAAGACTAACAAGTAAACATTAACACTGGTTTACAAGGTTAACAAAACTGATCAAATACTGCCAGTAATTTTAAACTAAAGGGGAAAAATTTCAGTGGATCAATGTAAAAAAAAATACTGCTTTCATTTGGAAAAGAGGACAGTTTTCAGTGATAAAACTAACTTGCTGTAAGGTGCAGTGGAGTTTTATTGAGATATGGGTACATTTCATCTCATACCACAGAAGACCAATGTCATCTGATTTGTTTATCTTCAGACTAGCCATCAAAACAAGAACATAATATGATCTACACCCTGATCTCATGTCTCTTAGATGTAGGAAAAAAGAAATGTTGAAGATTACAAGACTGTCTGGAGCTAAGTGCAAAACTGAAACACATTTCTGTAGTTCCTGAAACACTGCTTTAAATGATCTTTCCCTGTACAAGGCAGAGGGGACGCACTCCAGTAAGTTTCAATTCATTTAAAATGAATGTAAACACTGAATGTCTATGACAAAGCAAGACTTAATCTGTATGTTAAAACACCGTCCTGGACATGAACCTGTCTGAATGTAACCATTTTCTCAGAGATCAGACAAATCACTGGTAAACTCAATGCAGAGTCAATATCCAAAAGCTCATGAACTGTTAACCCACTCTACCCTACCTCTCTCCTAGGCCTTTATCAAACAGTTTTGTTGTCCTATCCAAACTCATTTAAATCATCAAGATTAAGTTTTAATTATTGTCCTGTACACTTAAGTATAAAGTTTGTGGTAGGACTTGGATCATCTCTGTGGGCATCTTCCAAATCAAGTTATTCTGTGATCTCTAGACAACACAGTTGTTTTCACTCAGGCATCCTGTAGATCAAACCTACATACCTCTCCTTCTATCTTGAATGAGAGCACACAAAATCTACAGAACAAGGGTGGGTGTTTAACAGCCACCTTCACTTTGTCACCCTTGAAATCAGTCATGAACTCTGTTTGATAGGAACGGGCTAGAATGGCACCATAGGAAAATTTTCCTAAATTTTCAGGGCACAAATTTACTTTACTATCTAGTACTCAGCGGTTTACTGTCTTCAGAGGTGTGTACTTACTGCAAAACAAACTTTCAGACAGCCTGATTAATAGCTGCAGCTGTAGAGTTGAACATGTTTCTGCATATAGATGAAACAATCTATCTGGACTCACTCGTCTCCTGGTTCAGTTTTACAGGAATTAACCTTAAAAATATTTTGCTCTTGCAAGTCAAATTTAGTCTATATAGTAATTGCTAGAGCAGTAAATACTGGGGTCCATAATTGATCTTTTCTGAATATTAAGTTTAGATACGAAGAAGAACTTCAGGCTCTAAGTAAAATATTAAGGAGTTACTGCCTATCTCATTTTTATATGTGCCACACTTAATGTGGAATCATTTAACCCTATTGTGCTCTCTATATAAATTGGAATGAAACATTTACATGGTTTTATTAATGGAACTGATAAAGAATGTGTAAGAATTCAGAAGACCTGAGACATTAATGATTTTTTAAGGAGGCATACAAAAAAATGTGTCTTATATCTTAAAATAGGATGAAAACAAAATTTTGTTTCAAATTTTCAGAGTTGGTCTTAAACCAGAAGACATTTTTGTGAACCAAAACTGGGGGAATAGGGAGAGGATGGAAAGGAGAAAGACATGAGCTATGTTCCTTCAAAACAGAGCTGCTAAATACTGTATTACAAAGAGAAAGATATACGTGTTATTTCATGCTACATTCTTTGGGGATGTCAGTCCTACTGAAAACTTAAATCTTGATTAGATTCTAAAGCAGTGGGATACACACACCAGTGCTGCCATGACACTGCATTAAGAATATCACTGCTACTTGCAACACTTTTTTTGCTAGACTTGGAGTTATTTCTGTGGTGGGAAAGAATTATTTATTCTTTTAAAACCTTAACTCTCTGCAGCCTTTATAATACTGCATTCAGGAAATAAAAGAGAATAAACTTACTTAAAATAAAGTATGTAAAGTGTACTGCCAAAAATGATTAATCTTAATCTTAATGATTAATCTTAACAAAATTCTTTCATAGCTTTGCTACCTTAGGTTTTCATAAGATTCTAATTCTCTATTCTGAGTCTTACAGTTTTCTTAGGGTACGGGATAATTATGTTATTATGCATTAATCTGAATGCTTAAAAAAGAAATCACCTTGTCACGGCTTGGCTATTGAAAATTTCTGATACTCAGGTGTTCCTATTCTGCTTCCACACATAAGGCATGCTTTAACAAGAATATCAGGTGTTATGAGAGTAGCTTTAACACATTTAAATTCAGTGCATGTTGTCTTTATGAAGGCAGTCATTGCATTGCAGGACACAGTCTAAAAGTGAGGGCAAACAAGACTTTGTCTATGCAACTGTCCCTGAATTGTCAGCATGGAGCATGCAGTGAGGCATTGCCTTCTCTCATACAACACTAGGTCCTCCCTCCTCATGTCCTCACTTACATCCATTCTGACCACATTTAGTTCCATTTTCAGCTGCCTGCCCCTTTTGTTTTTTTCCCTAGTCTTTAGCATCTTAATGTATCTCTGCAGTTCCTCCTTGTAGAAAAGGCTTGTTCTTCTTTCTGTCCCCATGAAGAAAATCTGGTTTAAGCTTTTATTCCATCTGATAGCTGGAGAAATGTGGTGAAAAAAACCTTAGCCACTTAAGTGACAGTATCTCTGTCAAACACTCTGATTTCACTATTGATGTTAAAATACAACACATTTTAGACAGGAGTGCACCCATCCATCTTCAGAGGACCAGCAAGGGAAATTTGGATTCCATTACCGACATAATAAAGTAATCTCCTGTCTGAGATTAGGGAGAGCATGTAACTGAGGAACAAGTGCAGTCCCCATCTATGCATTGCTGCCCCATGCCCTTACCAACTTCAGGTGTTGAGGTTAAGCATCACTCATGCTGCTAAGAGCTAGACTGTTACTGCTCTTCGTAGAGTCAGCTGTCAAATAGCTCAGCTTTGGAGAGGATAATCATTGGGCTCAGTGAGTCTCAGAGCCTCTGTGTTTATTAGGAAGGAAAACAACCTCACACAGTAAAGTAATATATGGACATAGTTCTGAACTGAAGGCTTCAGGAGAGCCACAGCCTCGGCTCTTCCTGCTTCCAGCCTTATAGGAGACACCCATGGAACCTGTGGCTCTGATCAAGGGAGGCTGTGGGGCAGACATTTCTTTTCTGCAAGCAGATGAGGAAGTGTCTCTGAACAGCTGAGCTGTGCTGCTTTTCCTGACATTGGTGATATATTCCCTGCTATTTCATACATTACAGTACAGCAAATAATTATAATAATTCAATATATACTATAATCTACCAGATTGTTTGTGACAGTAAATTGTCAGCGTCTGTAGGCTGGGTAGAAGTTACCTGTTTATACCAGGGTTCTCATTTGATCAGCCAGGCTGATCTCTGGTTTCTGGCCTAATGGCCAACTCTTTGATTGTCTATTAAAAACAATTCACTAAGCTATTGTCTTCCTCCCACCTTGTAACCAGGTGTAATTCTCATACACTAATGTCAGCTGTTCATGTCACAAATCAAAACAGCTCTAAGCAGATTAACTTTAAAAGCTTAACTACAGCCTTGAGGCACTGCCTTTCTTTAGCTGATGATCACTGCTCCTTGAAATCAGCTGCTTCTTGTCAAGTTATTTCCCATTTTAACTCTGCCTTTAGACATTGATGAATCAACTTCTGTTCTAAAATCTTTCCTCCAAGACACTGGTGAGACCCTTGAGAATTCTGTGTTAACAGCCACCACAACCTACAAACTCATCTCTGCTATTTCAACAAACTCTCTCACTACCTTAACTCTCTGCGTCCAAAAGGAATCAGCCAACGACATTTGCTCCGATTATAGGATTCCAGCTTTTCCCTCATCCCTGTGGAAAATACATGTGAGAGCCCTTCAAAATGCATACCAGCTTGGTGCATATTCCTAACACCTCACTCAAGTTTCCTTTATAACATTGGCCAGAACAAAATAATAATGATGGGGAGATGTTGGATGTGTTCCAAAAATTAATAACTAGGAAAAAAGGGGTTCTTGTAGTCTATATTAAAATTATGTGGAAAATAGACCTATGCCTGTTGAAGTCTAGTACCTACAAATTTTTTTTTCTTAAATATGTTTAGACTTCAAGTCTTTATATCTTAAAATGGATTATTCTAGTACAAATTAGTCTGACTTACAGCTTTACTGCAGTGAGCAAGCTGTCTGCCTGGTTAAGTCACAACAAGGAGGGTTCCCTAGCACTATTTCTGGTAAAATATGCCCAGAAGTATTCCGGGAAATTCTGAAAGGAGGTGCGCAGTTCATGTGTGGGTGAGAGGTTGAAATTTCTCATTAGGTCATGGGATATACCCAAGAACATGTGATACCTGAATAAGCTTGGAGCAACTAGAAGACTTGCAAAGAAGGAAAATATGACAGGTTGCAACAAGTCAACTCCTATTCATCTTTCTTTTTTTTTGATATACAGACTTGTAATCCCATTACATATGTTGCAAATGAAATTCTGAGCCATAATGTATTAAATGGGTGATTTAGAGACAAACCACTTCACTTACTTGATTGTCATGCGTTACAGTACAAAATGGAATCAAAAGTGTGTTATTCTATCACCATCTGCTGGAACTGGAATGAGGGGAAGTGATGCAATCTTGTGTTGATAAGCCAGCTGATAAGAAATCAGCAGGACAATTTCCTTATTTCTCCCACGACCCATCCTCCCTCTAGGGAGGGGTTTTCTGCTGATGGGCCATTGAGTCCACTGATAAGCTTACATCATCCCTCTGGAAAATGCTCCATCCAAGGGGAGAAGCTGATGGGCCATTGAGTCCACTGATAAGCTTACATCATCCCATTGGAAAATGCTCCATCCAAGGGGGGAGACACTGATGGCCCATTGAGTACACAGAAGCTCTTACATCATCCCATTGGAAAATGCTCCATCCAGGGGGGAGGAGCCAAGCCCCTCTACCTGGATAAAAACCAGAGAATTGGGGCACCAAGGTGCCTTTCTTCACTGGACTTCAGAGGAAGACCCGGCTCATCTAGTACCACTGGACTACTGCCAACACCCTGACCAACAGGCTATCAGGTTGTATTCTGACTTTGTCAGTAGCTTTCTTTCTTTTCTTCCTATTTCCTAATAAATTGTATTTCTGACTTGGAGTCTCTCGCTGGTTTTGTTCTCAAACCAGTACATTGATATTCTTCTCTTTTTAAATTTTATGAGGTTAGAGGAGCACAGCATCTTCTTCTTTACCACTTTCTGATAAGTTACCCTCCAGACTATATGCATGTGTGAAGAAATACTGGTATATATTTTTTTCTGATTTTACTGTAACGTTAAATCTATTAATGTAAGTTTGAGAATAATTCAACAAGCTAGAATCAGTTAACATTTACTTCAACTTTCTTTCTGCATTATGTAAATTCAGAAAAAACATGTAGGCATTTTCTTCCTCTTTAAAATAAACTCTGCCTCTTTGAGGAAACATAATTGGAGACTGCAGGGAGAAGGCATCTGTTAAGGTCAGTTCAGCCTGTTCAAGTGGTCTGCTTTCAATAAAATATATCTGAATAAGTTGCCCACATAGGCTTCTCTATTTCAGGTCATTTTGTGCTGTCACTTATCACTGTGAATAAAATGGAAAACAACTCCAGGAATGCCATTGACAGTGTGTATGCAGGCAGAGCAGTGTTGAAGGGTAGTGGCAGGGATGCTGAAAATGTGCCAATTCTGCCAGCAGTGAATGACTCAAAAAAATCTATGGTGTGCTTACTATAATAATCTTTTTAGACCTTGTACTAATGACCAGAACATTGCTCTGATCTCAAGGCTAAGTAGAAAAGATTTTATCACAAGGCTGTTTCACTGTATAATAAAAATTCTGCCTTTCAAGGATGAAAAACCTTCAATTAGTTCTGCAGTAAGTGTGCTGCTTGAAAGGTCAGGACTATGATTGACTACAGAGGCTGAATCAAGCTAAAGTGAATCAAACTAAAATGTGCCAAGAGCTTGAAAACCAAGGTAACATTCATGCCTCAGTTTTGCTTGGAGATAGGTTTAATTTCAACTTTCCACCCACATATATGTATGCAGTTACTTCACTTCCATAGACACACAGCTTGCCATCTTTTTGTATGGTCAGTTGCTGACTTCCACTTTTAAGCAAATTTCTAAATGTATGGCTGATAACACCCTGGAACAGGGGCCCCAACTACTAAAACCACTACAGATCATTGATACTATAGGTGTAGGATTTGTGATTGGATAGTCAGAGATAACACATAAAATTCTTTTTATTATACTTAAAATGAACTGGTTTAAGGCAAAAAAAAAAGTTGGATAGAATGTGTTATGGTTGTGTTTTTTACTTGCTCCGATAGGAGGAAGTGTGTGTGCAGGTTTTGGCTGGGATAGAGCTAACTTTCTTCACAGTGTCAAGTATGGGCCTGAGTTTTGTATCTGGATTGAGCACAGGAACATGTAAGCAAAGCTGATATCCACAGGTCCATGGGCCCTAATGGAATGCGTCTCAAGTCCTGGGAGAGCTGTAGGGACCATTCTGTAGGTCATCTCTACCCACATGGATGACAAGAAGATGATCGGGAGTAACCAGCATGGCTTCAGTAAAGGTAAATCATGCTTTACCAACCTGATTGTCTTTTGCAATAAGATAACCATCTAGATGGATGTGGGAAGAAGCGTGGATATTTTCTACTTTGATTTCAGCAAGGCTTTTGATATTTTCTCTCACCGCATGCT
>VWYI01021655.1:5052-23438 GCA_013399455.1 Anthoscopus minutus
TATATATATATATTACCCTCACTTTCAAAACACTATGGTTTATTTGACATCACTATCCCCCTACCCTTCTAAAAGTCATAAAAATGCAATAGTGTTTTCATGTGTAGCCTGAATTCCCAGTCATTGTGGCTTTGGTAGAAGGACAGAGCCAGCAAGATATTTCTCAGTCCCCAGGCATTTGCTTTAAAAAGGCTCCTTAAAGAAAAAGCAAAAAACTGAACAAATGGCTAGAGGGCAGCCAGGAACTTAATAAAGATCTGCAATAGTTTTCAAGTGGCTTGCTTGAAGGAAAAAGCATGCACCAATTTCTAATCCTTTTACATTACAGAAGTCATTCCATGGAAGTCATTCCATAGAGCTCTATGAAATCTCTCTGTAGAGATGACAAATAGGAGGGTATTCTATACGGATTCCTAGACATCTCTATCAAACATGCTCAGATGAATCACATCTATTCTTGCTTAATAACCAATGTGGTTGCTATGGATCTCTGATGGTATTTGAGATCACCATGTGGCCCAAAGCAATGATTTGTTGGAGAAAAGTGAGCAGCATTTTACATTTGCCAGTAACTACAAAGTGGTTGTTCTTGTAATCCTCTGACATGATTGGCAATTTTATTTGAACAAAGCCTGAAGGAACAGGCCTTTAATGCTTTTCAACAATTTTTCATCAAAGACTGTTAGCACTCAATCTGACAATAAATAGACTGAGTTTCAGACACATACAATTTGCTGTGCTGAAGTTATTTCATGTTGGCATTTACTATGAAATGTTACGTTTTTCACTGTTTAGCCACACACCAAAAATCTGGCTTTTAACAGACACAGTATAAATAAGGGCCAAAGTTGTGCAAGAGCAAGTAGCTTTTGAATGTTCCAAAATTTAGAATTACAAGAAGCAAAATTACAGTAGTTGCTGGCATATGAAGAAAAATAAGCATGAAACAAAAACCAAAAAAAGCAAACACTGTCAAATTGTCTTTCAAATGGACAACCATGTTCCACTGGGGTACTACATGACACTGGGGTACTACAATACCAAGAACATGGTCATCAATCCCAGCTACTTCTGAATTAAATACCAAGTCAATCAACACTCAGTCAGGTCCAATAATATAGAAAACAAGGGATATGTGGGGTAATATTTGATATACTGTTTTATAACACAATCTGTATTTGTCCATCATTTCTGTTATGGGCTTGGATCATACAGTCAGACCTTTGCCCTATACAGGCTTCCAGTTGACGTGGTTTCCTAGTTTCTCTATGCCATGCTACGTCCTTTAAAAAAGTCAAAATACCTTCTCTTACAGATACTTCCTTCACATTACCCCTCCTTAGAAGGAGGGATACACATTATACCTCTTAGAAGAGGTAAGAGCTCCTTGACAATTTTTTTTTCTTTTTTCTTTTTTTTTTTTTTTAGAGGAGCACTAAACAGAGCCTGGAAGAGACTTGGGTCAAGTGTTAATGATATGGCCTGACCTGGCAGAGATTATTCCTTATTTGTTTTTATTACCACAGAAACAGTGTGGAGTAGCCACACTTCTAACTTGTTTGTCAGGTATCTGGAGTTTGAAGGACAAACCTAGGCTTTGTTTTCAAACTCCTCCTATGTACAAATATAAGTTAAAGAGCTATAAACAACAGTACCATGTGAACCTTACGGCCAGTCACATACAAACAATAACAAACATTATAAGGTCAATAGCCTAGTTAAAATGATGAGTGTGCAAGCAGCCTACATCCTAGATTTCATTTACATAAAATGTTCTGACCTTGTGAACAAAAAGCACACTGGTGAAAAGCAAATAATCAGATGCTCAGCCTTTCACAGCTTCTGTGCTATAAACAGGCTTGACAGTCAATGAAAGAAGGATAATTTCAGATTAATTTGTAGAGAATTAACACTAGCATAACTGGTTCAGCAACATTTAATTCCCCATGTGAATGAAAGGATAAGCAGGGTTCATGCCTGAGGCACATGCATGTGGAGATTATAAAGTACTCTGGCAAAGGTACTGTGTTAACTAATGAGTGTTGAGCCCTAAAATGGGAGCACATGGAATGGCAGCTTCAGTACCAGGTCAGTTCTACTGGGAATAACTTGAGGTTAAAGGTCTCCTAGTTAATGAGCAGGGGAAAAAAAAAAAAGAAAAAAACCCACAAATGTGCATATAAATTGCTCATAATGAATGATTCAAGTTAGTTTAATTATAAGCCAAAAGTTATTCAAAAGAAGAGGAGAAAATTATTACAAAAGAGTCCATATTAGAGGAAAAGAGAATGAAGAAGAGTTTGATGCCTGAATTCAATGTACTTAGTTATTCAGACCTCTAATTAGTCACTCTAGAAGATAAAAACAATGAAAAATGTATCTGTTCAGAAAGGCATTTAAAGAAGTTAATAGCAGAAGTTACACTGAAATCAATACACGTTATCATTACTTAATATTCAAAAGTCAATAGCCAAAAATAATTTAAAAATAATTTTTATGATCTTAAATTTAGAAGTCTTTGTAACACATTTGATTACACAGATACCTTATTAGAGAAATTAGAAAATGGTAAAGAAAAATTTTTGAGGATGAGGAAAAGGGATGTTTATTTCCTGTAAATTATTCTTATGGCTCAATTTTTACAAAGAATTGGACCACCTAATAATGCATTTACAAATGTACTTTTGTTTTTATTCTCATTAACACTACTGCTAAAGAATAATAAGTTAGAAATGTTCCTGTAAAAATTTTCCAAATAATAAAGAATAGTTTTCATATGAAACTTTTGTTTTTAAAGGTATTCAAATCCTTTCTCACATTTTTCTACCTCAATTCTTCATCAACATACTCTAAAAAATCACTTCAAGTACATTTCCTTACCTTACAAGAAAGTAAAACTTCACATTCCTCTGTAACCGTCCAATACAAAAATTCTGAGAAGTGAGGACCTAGGAAATAATCATAAAGCAATGTTTCAGAATGAAGAGTATCAGAAAGACCCAGTGAAAGAAAGAAAAAGGATGACAATTACAACATCCTTTCACCAGAACAAGAGGGATCTCCTGAACCACCCATGCACTAGAAGGAAAATCCTGCAAGTTTTTATAATACTTACCCAATTTCTACATTACAGCTTTAGAAACCTGAATCTCATCTCTGAATCTGTATGAATCAGGTAATGTTCCAAAATATAAAATTATGGGTGAGGGAAATTAGTTTATTATATCCCTTTGTGCAAAATTGCCAGCTAAACAGAAGAAACAAACAAAGTAGCCACAAACCAGTGTACAAATAATGTATTTAATGTAAATACAACAAACCTATGCCAAGCATTGCCCAAATAATGTAAAGTTCAAAATTATATTAAATATTACAGACAGAACAGAAGATATTCCTTTTCCCCATCAAGGTTCCAATCCTGCCAAGAAATATTTGCTGACATACATAGACTTTTTAAAATGATCGTGTTTACTTATCTCAATAAATGTATATATCTTTGTGTTGGCAGGATCAGGGCCCATAATTCTGATGCCCAAACCTGGGAATTTGCAAAGTCCAAGACTTTAACTTAAATCATTGAGTATTGAAAGGTTTTGTTAGTTTATGCTGTAAGTGGTATCACTTCTTTCCTAAATCAATTTTAAACAGCCTCCAAAAAAAAATAGAATTACATTGCTTTTTTACAGAATCTTATCTAAGCTATTTAAGAAAAAAGTTTTTAATTATTATTGTTATTTTCATTCTGAGAGCCATATGCTTAAAAGTGAAAAATACAAGCTAGAGCTCAAGTTCCATTTTTTAAGGCTTTCACAGGGATAGAATTCTGCATTAGGAATCCAATAATAATTTTATCATTCAGCTGCAAACAATATCAATACCGAACAAACAAACTCTACAACTGTGTAGTAACTATGTAACAAATAAACATTTAGTTCCTGGAATTTTGCCTCAATAGAAACCATAGGATCAAGTTTTTAATCTGTCTTATCTGGCATGACTTGTCTGTCTACTCTTCTATCAATTATATTGAACAGACAACTTGTATGCCTAAAAACAAATGCAATTATATGTTCTGCTGGACCACAGCCTACAGTAGGCACACTTCTCAAGAATATTGAGCAAAGATAACCTCTTGTGAGAACTCCTTTTTTCTCTGCTTAGTGAAGGTTCTGTCAGAAATTGACAGTGTTGGAAAATAAGATCCACCAAGGTTTCAAGTGCCTCCTAAGCGTGAACAATATACTCAACTTCTAATAAAGAATGGAAGCTGAGAGCACTTAGCATTCACCAGAGATTAATCATTAGCTGCAAACTGGGCCTAAATTCACCAATCTGCTCTCTTACCTTGTTTTCTGAGAAATTCCTTTCGTTGGAGTTCGGACTCAGCCAATACTCTCTTGAATGCTAAATTTTGGAAGAGATGAATGAAAAATGAGTTAGTCACGAAATTACTCAAAGAATAATTGAGGTTTACTTCTTCATCAAAGTTTCAATGTTTCCGTGAACATACCATCTCCAATGAGAACTAACGAGGACTGGTTCTTGGCCTTGCCATCCTGAATCTGTACTGTGTAGGTACCTTCATTGTCAATTGTAAATTTTTCCATCACCATTTCTATAATGCCATTGGAACGGTCACAATTTATTTTATGCCTCTGAAATAAAGAAATAAGTACTTTAGTACAGTGTAAATTACTTAGGATTCCTATTGAAGAAATTATTATTTATATTTCTTCCCCCACAGTCAGCTTTTTTTATGTCCTTTTAATTGTAAACTAAGGGAAGAAAGACTCTGCTTTTATTTACTGTTGTACAGTAAGATCCCAGTGGTAGCTGAAACCTCTATGTGCAGCTGCATTTGGAATCCTCAAGTCATCACAATATAGCTGGTTTGTATTTGAAAACAGTTGCTTATGGCACTGTGCATAAGACTGTAACAGCCAGCATTTAGCTGCATCACAGCTTCCAGTTCAACAAGGGGGTTTGCTAGGCAGAAGCACTATTCCTAGCAGAGTCCAGAAACAACTGGAAATATGTTGCTAGACACAAGTGTGGACCTTCAAACAAATCCATCACACCAAATCCAAAAACCCATCCCTACTAAATGTTTGAGACATACACAGTGGTTCTTATTTTCTCATAAAAAATAATTTACCTAGGAAGAATATAATGATTTTCTCATTTAATGCTAGCTGTTATTTTCAAAGAACACTTAAAGCAAACCACCATGAGAAAAGTAAGTTGTGCAAGCCCCAGAGAGTTTCTGGGAACCAAAAAGGATTGACCAAGTCCAGCAAAAAAGAGGTATAATTCTTTCAGGACATATAGTTACCCACTTAGGTGTTTGCAGCATACACAAAACACCAAATGTTGACTTGAATTCCTAGTTAAATATGCTTTTCAATGTTTGTGTCATTTGTGTGTTTGCTTTTTATTAAATATTCCAGAAAGATAAATTATTGGCAAGCATCATCATGGAACAGAAAATTACAAGCTAATATTGGACAATCTTTGCAAAATATGTGTTTTGAATTTTCAGGTATTGTTTTAGATACAACCATGTTTTACTAATATCCTCTTTTATTCAGTGAGTTACAATTATGAGGATGATGTCCCCCACAAACAGTGATGTCTTTTGAATCTCAACTAACAAATTCCTGAAGCTAAGTGAAAATAACCCACATAAGCTTCTTGGTGAATAGTTTTAGGGAAATTATGTGGCCAAGGATATTACACAATAACTTCCAGTCATGATTGCACAGAACAGTAAATGTCACCATCTAGAAGGAGTTACATGAAGTGAATTGCTATAGACCCTGTTACTTTTACTTTCAAATGTATTATACATACTGTTAAAAGGAGACATGATGTCTTATAAATAGAATGTTTTGATAAACCTGTTTATTGGTCTCCAAAAATAAAAAATGGTACTAAAGTAACAGATATATAAAGTTTAAGGAAGGAAAAGAAAGAAGAAATGCAAAAAAAAAAAAAAAAAAGCTAGTAAAATGCCACCTATTAAACTCTATAGAATCTTACTTAAATGGAAGAACCTCTAAGTCCTCTAAGATCCAAAAGTAGTAGGAATAACTCCACAGATATATCTGCTTTAGCTTTAAGGGATGTGTCTTGGCCAGCCTCAAAATCAGACTCACTGGTGTATGGATAGCAAGTTTGGAAGAGCAGTGTCACTCAGTCAAGATATTTAGCATTCAGTGCCGGCATTTTCAAATACATAAAACTTTTAAATCGCAATGGGGTAATGGAAGAATGAAGAAAAAGAAAAGATGTGGAATTAACAAAGCAGTCAGCTAACAGATTGATCGGGATAATAATTTTTTTGGGGAGACGCGTGTTAATTTGGATACACAATTTTCCACACATAGTGCAAAGAAAGATACAATGTCAAAGAATAAGACAAGATCAAATTAATTGGGAAATTAAATAGAAAATCTACTTGTGTAAGAGTTAATCTGTAAGAGTTAAGGTGATAGGTGAGGAAGGTTAAAAGGAGCATTAGTAAACTTACCTAACTATCAAAAAGTGCAAATTTCAATGTGCAAAAGTCAAATTCTTGCTTACAGCCTCCTCCCCTCAGAGGTCAAGGACTACACTGGCATTTACTTCAAGAGTTCCCAGGGAGAACATTAAATTGAATTTTGCCAGAAGCAGAAAAGTTAAAAAAAAAAGAAAAAGCAAGATGTATGTTTAATCTGATTCTTTATGACAGCTTTTTTTCTACTTTTATTAAACAAAATATTAAAATATTAAAATTAAAGTTGAGTAAGTGAGGCTCAGTTCATTCCATTTTAAGCTTAATTTGAAATCTTACCAAAACCACTCCCTGTTAGGACCTAACAGGAAAAATTTATCACTTCAGCCAATGTCAAGAATCAGGCCACAATTCAGCAGCATAATGGTCTATTGAACATGTTCAGTGACTGTAGCCCAGTCTCCAGACAGGTTTTAGAGTGCAATTAGCCTTCTAACTATTGCCATTATGCAGCAAGATGAAGTTCAGTGATTTTATGGGCATCATAAATATTAAGCTTTTATGCGACTTTCCACAAAAATATCATCTGTCTCCAAACATAAATGTCACCTATGGGTTACTAATTAAAGAGGTGAAATAATGCAGCTTCATTTCAAGACCCTTTCTGATGTCAACACTTCCAAAACATATGAGAACTAAAAATAGCTCATTCTGTTCCATGAACATTGCCAAAACAGAGTATTGTCATTTCAATACATTCTAGGCATGAATATTCAGGTTTTCAATGCTATGGTTTATTACTTCTTAAAGCAAGAAAAACAGAGAATTATTTTACTCAGAAATACTTCTTCCACTTGTCAATATGTAATTAAAGTAAATGCTCTTTGTCTTTCTGTGGTATAAAAATGCTGATAAAGCTTCTCTGACCCAGACCAGGATCTGCATTGTCAGGAGTAAACTGAATCTTTCAAACAGCTACACTGGAGATGAGTTCGTCACAGGAATATATTTCTAATGCTGTGCTTATGGCCTGTAGATGAGCCATACTCTTGCCTTGCAAAGGCATGACCTTGCTTTCTTCTCAGCCCAATTTGAAAGCTTTTTTATGTCCCTTTATATGAGAAGTCTTCCCAGAGCTATAAAAATGCAGGAAGCTGATGGTCTACCCTTTCATCCCTATCTAGCTGTTCAATGCTCAGTTTCTAATCCAAAATTTAAAAAACAAAATAGAAAGTGGTACCATATAAAAATTGTAAATCTATGAACACTGCAGCATTGTTAAGTGCCTCCCACATGATACATAAAACTAGTAATATCGGCCTGAGAGTCTTTGGGAACAGCATGTCTTATTGGTTTGGAATCCAAAACTGTACTTGAAGCATCCATTTTTTTGAGAATTTTTTCCAAAATATTTGTGCTTAACACTGGTCTGTGTGTAAACTCTCCTTCTGTTTGGCTGTTGATCATCTAGTTAGCAAAAATGAGTAGGGTTCAACTCTTTTTCCAATATGAATAAGCTTACTCTGCAACAATAATTCTATACTGCAAAAAATGTTTGAGTTATAGATTGGCCTTCTTTTCAGGTATTATAATACCTCCTTCTTTTCAGGTATTATAACCCCTTAATAATACAATATTAAGAAACTATAGGATCCAGGGAACTACAGGTCTGTCAGCCTGAACTAAGTGCCAGGGAATATAATGCATCTTGAGACACCCCAAGCAACATTCACAGGACAACCAGGATATCAGACCCAGCCAGCACAGGCTTGTGAAAGGCAGATCCTGCTTTACTGACCTGATAACCTTCAGTGACAAGGTGGCCCACTTAGTGGATGAAGGAAGGACTGTGGATGTTGTCTACCTGCAATTAAGTTAAGCCTTTGGCACTGTTTCCCACAGCATTCTCCTGGAGAAACTGGCTGCTCATAGCTTGGATACATGCACTAGCTCCTGGCTGGAAGGCCAGGGACAAAGTGGTGGTGAGTGGAGTTAAATACAGTTGGTGGCTATCACAAATTATGTTCTTCAGGGCTCAGCAGTGGGACCAGTCCTGCTTTATGTCTTTATCAATGATCTAGGAGAAAGGATCAAGTTGGGTGGGACTCTTGATCTGCTGGAGGATAGGAAGACTCTGCAGAGATACCTCGACAAGTTGAATAGATGGCTGGAGACCAGTTGCATGAGGTTCAACGAAGCCAAGTGCCGGGTCCTGCCCTTGGGCCAAAACAAGGCTTGGGGAGGAGTTGCTGGAAAGTGGCCCAGTGGGAAAGGACCTGGAAGTGCTGGTCAACAGCTGGATGAGCATGAGCCATCAGCATGTGCCCAGGAGGTCAAGAAGGCCAATGGCATCCTGGCCTGTATCAGCAACAGTGTGGCCAGCAGGACCAGAGAAGTAATTGTACTCAGCACTGGTGAGGCCACATCTCAGATCCTGTGCTCAGTTCTGGGGTCATCACTGCAACCCCAGACATTGGGGTGCTGGAGCGTGTCCAGAGAAGGGAAACAGAGCTGGTGAAAGGTTGGGTGCACAAGTCCTGTGAGTAGCACCTGGGGGAGGTGGGGTTGTTTAGCCTGGAGAAACAGAGGCTCAGCGGGGATCATTGGTGCCCTGTACAACTGCTTGAGGAAGTTGTAGCCAGGTGGAGATCAGTCTCTTCTCCCAAGTAACAAGCACTAAGACAAGAAGAAATGGCTTCAAGTTGCATCAAGGGAGTTTAGATTGGATATTAGGAAAAATTTCGTTGCTGAAAGGGTTTTCAAGCATTGGAACAGACTGCTCAGAGAAGTGGTTGAGTCAACATCACTGGAGGCATATAAAAGACAAGTAGATGTGGCACTCAGGGACGTGGTTTAGTGGTGGACTTGGCAGTGTCATGTTCTTAAAGGTCTTTTCCAAATGAAATGACTTTATGATTCTATGATAACAATAGAAACCTGCAATTTTCTTAAACAAAATCACTTATGTCTAGTACTCATGATGTACTTACGTCACTGTTTTCAACTTCTTTATCATTAATAACAAATCTGAAAGTAGAATCTGGAGATAAGCTTTCAGCCTGAATCCAGAAACGAACTTCTCCTTTATCAAGAACCTCATAAGCTAATTCTGATTTCAGAGGTATTGCTACAAAAAGAAAATAGTCAAAAATCAATTATTCATGAAATCTTGTGAGAAATAGGGATATCATAGTACAATATTAGAAATTCCTTATTATTTATGGATTTCTGGATATCAAGTAAATTTTACACAGGGAAAAATCGCCTAATACAGCCTTTGGCTGATTTTTAAATTAATTTCTCAAAGGGAGAAGATCATTTACAGCTTACTGTTTGCACATTGTGTAAGGATTTGGCTAGTAACAATCTATAATGTATTGTCAAAGTTAAACTTCAGAGACATTTAGGAATGATGATTTTATTCAATGTCAGCTAATACTCTTCTAAACAAACTAAACTATAAGGAAGCAAGGGGTTCCATGGTAAATAAAGCTACCATGAAAAATGAAGTTGCCATTGTCTCAGGAAGAATAGTTTTGGAAGTGCAGTCATTAGTATGCAATCATATTCCTTCTAGAAGTATCTAATAGATTCAGATCTTCAACTTACTTGGATTCTTTATATCATAGCTTAATGCCATCAAACGTTCAAACTCTGAAAATAAGAAAAATGTTCACATTTTAATTTATTCTGAAAAATACAGACAGCAAATGGGTGTTGATGAATGTAAATATCAGCATCAGCAAAGTTATCTCTTTAAAGCTTGTATATGAATACAGAACTCTTCAGAAAATGACTGAAAAATAAGATTTAGGAAACTTAAATTCTCATACATGGATTTAGCAGAAGTTCCTATTGCATGCATTTTAACGCATACTCTCTTATGCAAGGGAATCTAAACAAAAGCCAGAAACTATTTTAAACTTTAAAAATAGCAATATAAATGAAAGATAAACAATAGCTACTGAACAGTGTATAAGGTTCCTTTATTTCCTTTATCTCCTGTCTTCCTTTCTCAAACCGTTCCTGAAAATTTTGTTTTATAGTGTCAGGGAACAAGATGTTAGTCTGAAAATGGTACAGAAAGTTCTAGTTAATGCACTAGATCCTCATGAAGGCTGCGTGAGAGTCTAGAATTCCATTTTTTGGATTTTCATACTAATCCTATTTATTGTAGTTATTGCCAACAAAGATTTGGAAAATGAACATTACTGGGAATTCCAAATTTACAGATTATGTAAAGACCAGAGAAAATTAGCATGGATTTATGACATGATGGAGGATTTAGCAAAATTACAGGAAAATTTATAGCTTTTGAGTAAGTAAATGGGCAATGAAATGATGGTTTTCAGTGTCAAGATGCAAAATCTGATACTTGTGCAGGGATCCAGTACAAATAAAATTGTAATTTTCAGTGACATATGATCAGGAAAGACATGAGGGAAGTATGGGATGGGAAACACCTTCAGTGCTTTATACAAAAAAAAAAGTTAAAGGTAGAGTAGATGATGACAAGACCTACAGAAGGATTTCAGAGTAATGCTTCAAAACTTAGCCAAAGAGTAGTTCTTATGATAATGGTTCATAAATCTTCCATGCCCTAGACAACTCCTTCTTCTTTCTTTTTTTTTTCTCCCTTTACATGTATTTCTTCTCAACACCTGCTTTGAAAGGGTGGTTTGACATGTTTCTCACTGTGATTCTTTAAATGGCTTAGTAGGTTGAAAAGCAGAGGGATTTTAATGCTTGAGGAACTGGGCAGAGCAATTACAGCAGAGGATTAGGAAAGCACCAAAGTAATTTTTATTTTACATAAAATAGCAAACTCTCCTCTTTGCTATTTATGTCAGTATTTCTCAATAACAAAACAAAGTGAGACTGAATCAAATTAATTGTGAATCCAATGAAACAAAATAGCTACAATGCAATAAAGCAAAACTAATATATATGTAAGCCAAGTGATAATTTGACCCAATGTATTAAGACCTTGTTAAAGCATCATGGTTTTTCTCACTAATTTCCTGCATCTCAGTAATGGCAAACAGAATCTAGAACCTTAAGCACAACTGAAAGTATGTTTACAAACATCATTATAATCCCAGCATAAAGAGAACAATTCTAATTTGCCATATTTTTTATCTTTATCTAGAAAATATTGCCTGAAGTTATCCCTTTCATTATTATGATAATCAGAAAAATTAGTAATCACACAAAGTCTGTTGTTTTTCTTTAATGCATTGGAAATAAAGTGAGAGTTATAGGGTTCTATTCTTTTTTCTTTGGGCAATTTTTAGTGCACTTGAGGTGATACAGTGAAGAAAGATCTGAAATTGTAAGTACCTTACCTTCATCGTCCATAACGAAGCTGGAGGACACTCCATCTGTGTCACTAACTGAGATAGAGTAAGTTCCCAAGTCTGATTTATCAGGATTTTTGAAGTACAGCTTAGAACTAAAATCACCAATGAAGAAGAATATAATTAGCTGGGTTTCACATTTTTAACATGACTTAATAATTTCCTTTGGTAGATTACCATGACTTACTGATTTCCTTCTGTTTCAATCTTAAACTTATGAGAATCATCAATCTCCTCATAAGATTTACCCCATGCAAAATGAGATGCATCTGTTGCTTCTTTGCACTCAAAAGCCAGGTAAATATTACCTTCATCATCCACACCTGAATAGATTTCTTTTGTTCCTGAAAAATAGGAATGTCAACTCAAATGTCAAGACTGCATTTTTTTTCAAGGTGCAGCTCATAAATTACTAAAGCCCACATCTATATTGTCCTAAAAGATACTGATTTTATTAGCAGGTCTTAAAGCAGGTTTATGTCATATCCTGACTCAGCATCATGTGCTAGTAAGTTTCTTTCTCTACATGTAAGAAAGGAATGATAATACTAATAAATGCTTAATGAGAAACAAATTAATAGGATTGTAATTTTATTGTAATTCCTGAAGCTTTAATAAATATGTTGCCACAAAAAAGTAGCACCTTTGTTAGAATAAGAACCTGAATAACTGATTATCAAATAACTCCTGCAGTAAGTAAAAGAAAAAATTCTAATCACTGTCTATGTATCCACCTCAAATTTTTCTTTAAGTTTTAAGGCCAAGAGCTTCTTAATTCTTTAAATATTTATATGTATGTGATATGATATCAAATTAGGTTCATTAAACTCAATTCTAAATATTTTAGTATTTTAAAAAACAGAGGAGATTAAACAGTTCATTTTACCTGGCCGTTCCTCCACAAGCACTGGTTCAGATATCTCAGATGACTTGCCTACCCCAGCATCATTCACTGCACGAACTTTGAAAACATAGGTATGACCCTCATGTAAATCAGTGACCTTAAATAAGATAAAGGGTAGAGCCAATTTAAAAAACAATCTAAACTATTTTGTTTACTCATATGAAGGTATTAGCAGAAGCTGAAGTTATTTTGTATATGTCTTTTTTATAGTCCATCAGAACTTCTAGTACTTGGTTTTATTTTAATATTAATTAACAAAGATATTACCTTAAAATAGCGCTTTGAAGTAGGTTTTTCATTAGCAGTGATCCAGTCTTCTGTATCTACTTCTTTATAGTCTACTAAATATCCAGTAATAGGGCTTTTGCCTTCATACACGGGAGCTTTCCACAGAAGGACTAGTGATGTATTTCTGACTTCACATATCATGAGATCATAGGCAGGACCTAAAATATTTCAAATTTTGGAAATTCACTTCAAGATAATGAAGTTTTTCAAGCTGTCCCTATAGAGGTCGAAATATATCAGTATAATTTTGACTGTGTTTGCTTTGAAAAATCTCATCATTTACAATACACCTGGTACATGTGGTATTTAGGTCATTTTTCCCTCATGGCTGTATACAGCAGTACCTGCCTTATACAGTGAGTAACATTAGTATTCTGAAGCATACTTCCTTAGCTAGATCTCAGTAACTCTATTTAAGCTTAAGTTAATAATGTGGAAAATCCATGCAGTTTAAGATTTTCCAACAAGAGAGGCTTCTTGTCTATTATTTAACTCACCAGCCTCACATCAAAGTTTCTTCACTGTGCCTAATTCAGGTTCATAATTTAACATCAGGATTTTTATCTTTTCATTAGTATACATGAGCCATGATCTTTCAAAGTAATCCAAAATCCACTGGCACCAAGGGTCTTTGGATCAGGCTTCTTGTTCCCTGACAGAAGAATTTTTATTGTGAACTGAATAGTTGCAACCAAGACGAACTTCTCAGGATGAATAACATCTGTTATGAGAAAATTTTAGACCAAAAATATCCTTATAGTCTGCAAATAAGTGAGAGTTTATGTTTGCAACTACCAGTTTATGTTCTTCCTACTATATTTTCCTTCTCCTTCACCTAATTGTTTAAGTGCCATTCAGTCTAACTTATAGCAATTATTTTTTACTATACTCTTGATATTTATTTACACTACTAAATAAATATAAATGTAAAGGCATAATCATATAAGTTTTCTACCATGGTCAAGCACCCATGACAGAATACTCATATTCAGTTAAATTATTTGCTTGCTTCATGTGCTTTAGATGTAGAACATGGAAAGCTGAAGACTTAAGGATTAACTCAAGACTTAATAATTTCCTCAGTTTTCAAGATATAAATTTTCTCTACAACACATCTTACCATTTAAAATGATAATAAAAAAAAATAAGTAGAAAGCCTTACAAATAAATCTGATTGTCATTCCAGCCTATGATGTTAACCAATGATGAATGAACATAAAATTTGTAAAAGATGAAATACACTGGGGGAAAGAAAAATATTACAAAAGTTTTTCTTCAAAGTGGATAAATACATTTCAGAAAAGAAACATATTAAATACCTGTTGCAGACCTTATAAGGATAAATATTAGATTTCTCATGGAAAGACTGCTATTTTCAAGGAACCTAAAGCCTTCCCTCAGGCCTCTTTAAAAATCTTGTTCTGAATGTCTATATATCTATATATATATCCACAGATAATTAAAATTCCACCATCAAATGGACCCAAAAGAAATCTAGACAGCAGAAGGGAAAGTGTAATGAAGCATGTTCTATTCTAAGGAGCCTGAGACCCAAGACATTTCTTTTTATTCAAAGCAATGTAAGATGATAATCCATTAACTATCATTGCTGACTCACAGAAACTCACAGAGATACCTAAGACTAAAATTCTGTGGAAGGATGAAATAGTTATGGACTCTGGGCAAAGAATCCTTCACTTATGCTGAAAATTCTGCAAAAGGTTGTGGCCTTTTTAAGGAAACCTTCCTATATATCAAAAGGTGAAAGAATATTTTGTTGACACTGAGAATATATTGCAGTCATATTACATTAGTTCTCAGTATCTTCAGTAAGTCAAGGAAGAGGGTAGGCTCTTTCTCCCAGTCTTAAATCTCAATTATTTCTTTTCATTATTGTTAAGCCATTGTTTAAAAATGTATTTTAAAAAAGGCTTGTGAGATATCTAAGATATATCAGGTTTGATATAGATATATCAGGTTTGGAGATTTGGGGTTTTTTGCAGGGTGGGCAATGTGCTTTGCTTGTAGTGGGCTTTTTTTAAGCAGGAAGAAAGCAATACTGTCTATTCAACTCATAATGAGAACGTAATCAGACAAACACTAAAAAGGTCAGATTCTTCATTATGGAAATGACACTCTCTTAATTTCCTGTAAACACCTTTTTTTATTTCTTTATCTATCATTTTAAATGAAGGATAATTTTCACTTCTTTACACACTGTGTAATTTCAATGATGTCTCAACTCTGTAGAGAGCATAAATTGTAGATAATTTCTCTAATAAAAGTAATTGTTCAAATAATGATGCATTTATACTAAATATTATGAGATTATAAGAAAATATAATTAAAGTGAAGTGAGTTAAGGTCAGGAGATTAACCATTTTGTTATTGACAGCTTTGTCATGTCCTTAAATTCATATAGTAAGATTTATGAGCTCTGAAGAATTTAGCTAGAAAACATTGAGACAAACTGCTTTTCAGCAAAGAATATGGGCATTTAAAAGAACTAAACTTGGAACTTAACAGGGTAATTTTTCTTTTAGAGGGCAAATAGAGGGGGATTTGTAAGCAGGCAAATGACTTGCAGGAGCTGGAGTTACAGTTACTCTACTCAGCATTGAAAAATATTTATTTAGAATAGTGTCTCCAGTTTGTGCACTGCCATTCTAAAAAGAAGTGAACAAACTAGAAAACATTAGAAGGACAAAAACCTTTTTCATTAACAATAATAAGAAACTTTTTTCATTGACATGATCTATAGAGAAGGTTGCAGGAGGAAAGATTCAGGAATATAAGAGAAACTTCTAAACTGCAAGCATAGGAATGCTTCCTAACTGCAAGGCTAGGAATGGATCTTGTCTAAAGAATCTGAACTTTTCATGAGGAGAAGACTTTAAAGATAGATTAGGCAAGCCTCTGTCAAGGAGAATGGGTATAGGTAACCTGCAAGTGAGCAAGGAGCTGGGTTAGATGACATTTGAGAGTCTGTCCTTACAAACATTTCCAGGATCTTACTGAAGTTTTTCTTGTTCCAGGTAAGAACTACCTTTTATCTATAGCATAGAAAAGAAAAACTGAAATTTCCCTGCCACGTTATGCCACCTCACTAGTAATTCTCATGGTTTTACAAATCCAACTTTAGGACTTTCATGTGTTCTTTACTGAGAAAATAACTGTGAATATTTAGGCTCAGAACAGTTGCTTTAGGTGGCAGACAGGTCCTGATGATATAAATAAGTATTAGATTGGATTTTTAGGTACATACCAAAGCTCAATGTCATACATAGAACTCAATATAACAACAGTATATATAATGCAGTATTTTACAGCGTTTGTGAGAAAATAAGGTAGAAATATTTTAAAGTAATAGGCCCCGGTGTTTTCAGTATGAGCTGTACTTGTGATACACTTTCTTTAAGCAAATCAGTCCAGACATCAGAAATAGCTGCAGCAAATGTGTTGCTCAGTATGAGTAACGGTATTATATTGTTATAAAATTAGAAGAATGGACCTTCTGAAAACCTTTTATTGCTTATTTATAGGCCTAGCATTGCTGCTCCAGACTAATTCTTTAGATATTTACCATTTTTATAGTAAAAATATTAGCTAACACATATTATATAAAACAGTAACATATATACATAACATATCTATTTTATTATATATTACATAACAAATTTATATGCTCACATGAAGTAGATTACAGTTTAACTTCCTTTTGGTGAGGGTCCCAAATTCACAGTACTTATAATTGCAATTAATAGTCTTCAGCTACATCTACACGGCCAAACAACAGACAACCTAAACACAGGGTTTGAGTGCTAACACACAGCCATTCCTACTATATGTTAGCACATTTGTTCTAACACTTGGCTAATAATAATTTCTCAAGTAACCCCTAGGTACAATCCAGGGGAATCACAAATACATGAGCACACTATCTGATACTAGCTGTGCTACTTGTCTCTATACCAGGCCCATATTATGTGTTCTTTTTGACCCAAAGCTAATGTAGTTTTGGAGTCTGAAACTCCAGGAATATTCTTAATAGACTGCATTCATGGTGCAGAGATATTGTACAGGTGGTGAGTGTGAGGTGGAGCTTGTAGGGCTTGAAGAGGTGATAGAGACATAAACATAGACTAAAGGCTCAACATTTTTCTGAGCTGGTGGCAGCAGAGGAAGAAAGGGACGCTCAACAAGCTCAGTAAGGTCATCTATTTCCCAGGAGATTTAGTGTCGTCATTGGAGGTGTGGAGGTAACTTTTAACAGATATCAGAACCAAGGGTGATCTCAACACGTACTGTGGAAGATTTTAAGCAAAGAACATCTTGCAGAGTTTGGCTGGAACTCTGTGGCTGTATTTTAAGGACTTTGAGATTCATGAAGAACTAATAGACTTACCAGGTTCTGGCATAGTCCAGGCTTTACACTTGAAATGCTCACTGGGATCTGAAGGTTGACCTATTCCAACCAGATTTGCAGCAGCAACTTTGAATTCATAGAAGGCATCTTCAGTCAAATCCTCTACCTTTTTTCATTTGAGAAAACAATTCAATATATAAAAAGTCATGATTTATATTCATTTAATAAATACTTGAATAAAAACATTAATTAATTACCAGATCTTACTACCACACTGAAGGGTCTAATTTGAAGATTCTACTCTTAAACCAAATGCACTGCAGAGTTTTATATGTCCATGTTTGAGTCACATAATCCTAGCAGTAACAGCATTCATATATGGGCATGAAAGTTGTAAGTTTAGAGCAAAGGTTCAAGAAGCCCAATCAATGAATGACCACTAGAAGATACTTATGGGTGAATACCTTTTTGAATTGCTTGTGAATGGCTGTTCATAAGCTATTCACTTACGCAAGACTTCAAATTCTTTTTTGGTTAAAAGGTCACAATGGACTGACCTAGGAAGAAAGGAAATTATTTGAAAATAAAAGAAAAAAACCAACGTGCTGATATAACTCCAGCAAAGAGCCTCTCAGTTCTATTTTGTGGCTTGAATGAATCTTTCTCTTAATGTTGCCTACAATTACAAAGTGAGAAAGTAAGCACTGGTAATGGGATGAGCAGAATCCATAACATTTCTCTGCACACATCCCCAGGAAATGAACCCTGACTTATTGATTGAGCCCATGCCCACATCAGCATCTCAGATTTTCAGATCAAAGTAGAAGACTAATAGGCATGAATGTCTTGACACCCAGAATGCCTCATGTCAGCAGCCCTCTTCTATCCTTCCTCTTCCAGAATACCTAAATATAAAAAAACAGGTCTTTGACACCTGATTCCTCTGAATAATTTTCCCACAATTATATTTACTCATCT